>JAWQFJ010016885.1:0-45000 GCA_034096865.1 Theodoxus fluviatilis | reverse complement strand
GGACAGCCATAAAGCAAAGCATTACAATAATCTAGCTTGGATAGAATGAACGCTGAGACAAGGGTCTTTGCCGCTTGCTCAGAGAGATAGTGACGGATTGAACCGATGCGACGGAGCTCAAAGTTCATAGAACGAATGATGGTCTGAACCTGTGCATGCATAGTGAGGTGGGAATCTAACGTAACGCCTAGATTTTTCACTGTGTTAGAAAAGGGGACAGTAGCACTGCCGATGGTGATGGACTCTGGGAGCTGGACAGAGGTAGACATGCGTGGTGAAGAGACAACCATTGCCTCGGTCTTCTCATCATTTAATTTCAGCTTATTGAATGTCATCCATGACTTCACGTCAAGGACACACGCTTGCATTGAGTGCATAAGAATGTCGAAACACTTGGGATCACCCGACTTTTGCGCCTGCGTATCATCTGCATAAGAATGATGAAGAACCGAATGGGCAGTCATGATATCTGCGAGAGGAGTGGTGTACAGAACAAATAGAACTGGTCCTAAGACCGACCCTTGGGGCACGCCATAGCGCAGCAGAGTAGGATCAGAAGTGTTATTGTTGATGGATACAGTCTGAGTACGGTTGGACAAGTACGACGAAAACCAGTTCAAGGCAGAGCTGCTAACGCCAAACACAAATTCAAGACGGCTGATGAGAATAGCATGATCTATTGTGTCAAATGCTGCCGATAAATCGAGCAGCGCCAGAATAGAGACTTCTCCTCTGTCTAGAGCACGTAGAAGGTCATTTACAATTTTCACTAAAGCTGTTTCTGTACTGTGTCCAGGCCGATATGCAGACTGTAGGGGGTTAAACAGTTGGTTGGACGTGAGGTGAGCAGAGAGCTGAGACAGAACTACCTTTTCTATCAGTTTTGAAACAAATGACAAGTTACTAACAGGCCGGAAGTTTTTTAACTCATTATGGTCCAGGTTAGGTTTCTTCAACAGTGGGGTGACGAGAGCAGTTTTGTGGACATCCGGGAAGGTTCCAGAAGTGAGGGACTCATTTATAATCTTAGTCAGGGTGGGGAGCACTACGTCTAAACACTCAAAGAGCAGGGGAGTTGGGATGGGGTCCAGTTCACATGTTTTAGGGGCGGAGTTAGACAAGATCTTGCGGATGTCTGATTCAGTGACAGGGGCGAACGTTTCTAGGAAATTGCCACTGAATGGTTTACCAAGGGGGTGTGGGACAGAAGGCTGAGAGTCAAGGTCCTCTCGCAGCTTATCTACCTTGGTCATGAAATAGTTAGAAAACACGCTGGGGAGTGAGGATGAGGGATACACCGTGGGAAGCTGGGTATGCAGTAGATTAATCTGAACATGAAATGATGAAGCAAAATTTCTCATTCAAAGGAAAATGCTTTTTGAATGTGTTTTTTTTCCATGATTGAAAAAAGTTTAGGATCAACAGGAAAAAATAGGGTCAGTTAGGTTACTGTAACTGCAACTTTTTCTGTTATTGCGTTATCTTAAAAAAAAGTCATGTTCGTTTGCAGTTTATCATGCATACATCTTCAAACAAGAGAACTTCTTCTTAATTATGTTTTTAAAAATGCAGCTTTTTTCTGTGTCTGTACAGCATATTTCCCAACCATATGTTTGCATTTTATATAAACCCATTATTCATTAATCCACAAAAAAGCAGTTTCATAGCTGTCTCTTTGAGTTGTCTTTGTTCAGGTTTTCCTCACAACTCTTAGATGAGCAATCAAGATGGCAACATCACAAGAGACTGATGAATACATGTCAGTGTTTACTACCTTCACATATTGTGTCTCTATTCAAGGCCTATGGATCTTACCATGAATGCAATAGCTACATTTGTTTGAATGAAGGTGCCAAAAGGCACAATGACAAAAACTTGTTCTTTCACTTGCATTACACATGCCTGACTTATGAGCACATAAAGTAGAAAGAAGTAGAAGAATGATTTGGAAAAATAAAATTCATAATTCTCACAAGTTGTCAACAAACTGCTGCCTCTGGAAGATAAGGATCAAGGAAGGTGTGTGTGTGTGTGTGTGTGTGTGTGTGTGTGTGTGTGTGTGTGTGTGTGTGTGCATATATATGTATGTGTGTGTGTGTGTGCGCGCGCATGCGTGCGTGCGTGCGTGCTTGTGTGAGAGAGAGAGCATAATTTCTCATCAATACAGTTATTCTACCCCACACCTATTTCCCTTTGAAGTTCAACACTTCAAATGAACAGTGCATGGCTTGACCATGCTGAAGGACATCAATTAGCACTGACACAGAGGAAGGTGTCCCTACCAGTGGCCAGGGCTAATCCAATAAACCCAGCCTGGTCAAGGCACCTTTCCTAATCAGTGTTTAATCCCAAAGCCACAGAGGTCAAGCATCCAGACACACACACAGCTCTCCCTAACTACCCACACCAGCCTGGCTGCTCCCAGTCCCAGGGGCTGCAGGCAGGCCAGGGAGCTCTGCCAACCCCTCTCCCTCTAATCCCAGGCCCCCTGGCCTGCACAGCACCCAGCCTGGTTGGGTGGCAACCCTTCGCCACATCAGGCACTGCACCCATGTCGCCCAGTTGACCCAGCCTGGGCTGCCTTCCTGGTGCATTCTCTCAAGAATTGTGTCAGCCACCTCCTCTGTGGAAGCCTCAGCACCAAGGGAGCCTGTAGTCGGCTCCCAAGGAGAGTTCTTGCCTTTCAACAGAGGATAGGGGAAAGCATGCCACTAGAGAGTCCTGCTCTGATCTAACCTGCTCAGAGGTAAGCAGTTTGAAGATTTCATTCGCAAGCTGATTCTTGCCTGCCCTTCAATATCTTGTTCTCTTGATCCGCTGCCCGTTTCACTGCTCAAACAGTGTCTTGATGATGTGGTCCCTGTTATCACAAGGATCATCAACATCTCCCTCACCACTGGTACCGTACCGGAGCGTCTCAAGCAGGCTGTTGTCATTCCCCTTTTGAAAAAGTCTGGACTTGACCCCGAGTGTTTGAAAAACTTCCGTCCCATTTCGAATCTTCCCTTTGTTTCAAAACTACCAGAAAAAGTCATTCTATCCCAACTTCAAGAACACCTTCTAGCCAACGGCCTGCTTGACACGTTCCAGTCCGCCTACAAGAAAAACCACTCCACTGAAACTGCTTTACTTCACATCTCTGACCTCCTGCTCTCCTCCGCCGACAATAAAGAAACCTCTGTCCTTGTGCTGTTGGACCTGTCCGCAGCGTTTGACACTATTGATCATTCTATCCTTATTTCTCATCTCTCTTCTACCTTTGGCATCTCCGGTTCAGCTCTTACCTGGTTCTCATCCTACCTATCTGACCGCAAACAAACTGTCTCTGTCAATGGCCTTTTTTCTTCTCCCAGAGCACTCAAGTACGGAGTCCCTCAGGGCTCGGTGCTTGGGCCAGTTCTGTTCACACTCTATACCCTGCCCCTTTCTGACATCATCAAAGCCCACAACTGCAATTTTCACAAATATGCTGATGACACCCAGCTTCAAGACTCCGCTCCTCCTCGTGACCTGTCTATCATTCTCCACAACTTATCTCTCTGCATTTCCTCCATCAAAGACTGGATGCTACAAAACAAACTCTGCCTGAATGACAGCAAAACTGAATCCCTCTGTGTGGGTTCTCAGAAGTCACTGTCTCTTGTTTCTGATCACTTTTTGGAGGTGGGTGGGACTGAAATTCCATTTCAAAAGTCTGTTAGGGATCTGGGTGTCTTGATTGACTCAACACTCTCAATGCATGAACAAATGAGTCAGATCTGCCGCTCCTGCAACTTCCAACTGAGAAAGATCTCCTCTGTCCGTAGCTTTCTCACACAAGAGGCTGTCATTCAGCTTGTCACTTCCCTCATTCTAAGCCGTCTCGACTACTGCAACTCCCTGCTTGCAGGACTACCATCCAAACAAATCTCTCGCCTTCAGCGAGTTCAAAACAACGCTGCCCGTCTCATTTTCAGAAAATCCAAGAGAACACGTTACCCCTCTTTTCATGAAACTCCACTGGCTTCCTGTTGAGTACAGGATCCAGTACAAACTCGCCACTCACGCCTTCCGTTGCTTTGATGGAACTCTGCCGCCCTATCTCTCATCTCTTCTTCAGATCTACCAACCCTCTCGCTCTCTCCGCTCAGGCTCTGAAAAACTTCTCTGCAAACCTAAAACCACCACCAAATCCTTTGGCCAGAGATCCTTTCACTTTCAAGCACCTTCTGTCTGGAATGCTCTGCCGTCTTCTCTCCGTGGCATCACTTCTCTTCCTTCCTTCAAATCTAACCTCAAGACTCATTTTTTCCGTAAAGCTTTTTCAGTGTAGTGCCCCTAGGGCCTGACTGCTTCCTGAGAACCGTTAGTGCATTGTACATATCTGTATAAACTGTTTTGTTTTGTGTGTTTTTTCGTCTGTATGAATGTTGACTGAATGTCTGGTTTGTGTTGCTGTGCTGTTTTATATCATCTGCTTTTCATCTTTGTTTCTCTTACCTTGATGTATATTACTTTCATTTACATTCTTATTGTCTTTTTTATTTCTATTATTTATTTATTTATTTTTTAAGGCGCTTTGAGTCTCACTGTGTGGGAGTATTGCACGGTATAAAAGTGATTTATTATTATTATTATTACTATTATTATTCTATGGTTTCTTCTTCTTCTGAAGGGTTAATGAGCACCTATCATGATGTAACAGACCATGCTTTGGAATTTCTGAGTACCATAGTGCATAGTGAATAATGTAAAAATAAACACTCATTTTCAAACAGGCGTACTCATTGCACATGTTAGTTACATCAAAATTTTCTTGCAGCAATGTTCAGATGTTTTTCCTCTGAGAAACTGACAATGATCATTAGGCACAGTGATTCTATCAGTAATCTGCATTTCAGAGTTTGAAACCCTACCCCCAAAAAAGATTCATCATCATTAACCACCCTCTTCAGGTGCATTCTCATACACACAACCAACATGCTTTATATTCGTTACTGAATTTCCCACAGACTGACTCAGAGGCCTAATTCAGCTTTCCATCAGTAATCATCAGCCTGCACTTCCATTGCAAACACCAGCATCAATCAGAACAGACAAATTGCAGCAAAGGACTGACGAATAACTTTGCAATGCATGTGAAGAAAATTAAATCAGTTAACTTCTCTTTGCTGAGCAAGGCCCTAATTCTACCCCCCAAAAAATCCATTTTCTAGTACAGTATCCATTTCTTCCTCAGACTGCTTTGAAACTCATACCACTACCATGCATCTACGTGCATCATAACTCTGTGGCTCATGGCAAGTGCTCTTAACTTACCATTTGTCTGCAATGAATTCAACATATCCTTTACATAAAGAGCACATGTGTGCCTGCCTGCATGTCTGGCTCAAGTTGTGTGCCTGCCTGCATGTCTTCCATTCAAGTTCCTGAAGCATGAGTACATGGGTATACATATGACGCAATAGGAACAGTGAGTTTTTCCCCATTTGCTCTACTCAATTCTTGAAACAATCTTTGCTCCTCTGGCTGGCATTCAGTAATAGCATACATAATTATTACGGATGGTATTCAGTCCCCACTTCACATGACAAGACCTACATGGCAACTGTGTCAGAGTACTGAGATCAACATTACAGAAATGATGCTAAAATGAGCCCCTCTTGACTACTTTCAGAAGTGCACAATCCCACACTGACACCGTGTGCGAAGCTGGGTGTGAGAGCACATCATGTGGCGTGATGATGTGCAACTGGGGAGAGTGCGAGATGAGCTGCGACTGCTGCAGGCGACCCTGCAGCTACATGGGATGCATCTGCCCCAAGAACTCCTGCACCGTCTGCCGATGGCGGTTCCACTGGGACTGCAGCGCCAGTGACTGCTGCAAGTCCAGGAGGGCCAAGGATGCTGCACGCAGTGCTTCAGATTGTTTTCAGACTTCATGAGCCCAATGACCCATGGCCAGGCAAAATGATGGGTCAATTTTGAAAAACATGGGTCATTAACAATCGAACCTTCACTTCAAACAGAATGACCCTTCACCCCACACATGACACCCCTACATCATCCCGCCCCCCCCCCCCCCCCCCCCCCCCCCCCCCACACACACACACAATGAATAATTAAAAAAGTAAAAAATAAAAAAATAAACAAACACATGTCAAGCTGTGTGTCTTTCAGTTGTTTTATTGTCTCTTTTAACATTTCGTTCTGTGGACACAGAGTCATGATCACTCAAAACCCACTCTAATCTTTCTTGGTAGCATGTTTTGTTTAAACAAACTTGGTTTTAGGGTCTAACACAATGAAATCTAACAGAGATCTGCTTCAACCAGTCAAACACAAAATCACTCCTCTAGTATTCGCTCATTCACCTTCTATTCGGAAGTTTGACGCATACAACCTTACACTCTCACAGTTAACATTTCCACAACCGATATAATCAAGAGGAAAACGACACAAAACCCAACACGACAGCGAGCCTGACTATCACTTCAGGTGACACTAGGTTTAATGTACTGAACCCATCCCACCCACCCACCGGTCCCTCTCTTTTTATTCTTCTTCTCCGCTCTAGATCTCTTCCCTCTATAAACCCGCCCCACACCTATCCCTCTTTTATCCCTTCCCCCCCCCCTTCTCCGCTCTAGATCTCTTGCCTCCAGGCCCTCCTCGCGACGAGTTCGCGGCACTTAGCTATTTTTAGAGACGACAGTTTGCTAGATCAGTTCAGTTCAGTTCAGTTCTGAACTTGCTAGATCACTGACCCACTAAACGATGGAGGCGGGGGAGGAAAGGGAGGGGGATACACATGCCGCCTTGCCGACATCTAAGAGAAGAGGGAAGGGGGAGAAAGGTTGGAGTGCGGGAGGCAGGAGTTGGAAGGGGCGTGGGGAAAACACGTGCCGGCTGGCTGATCTGGGAGAAGGGAGAGAAAAAACGATCGCTTCAATTTTCAGCTAGTAAGAGATAAAAACTAAACAGTTACCGCTTGCTTTATTCTTGCAAAACATTGAAGACAACGTCAACTGACGTTGGTTTTCTTCAGTTTCTTTTCTAAGCCTTTTCTTCGGTGGCAAACTGATAGATGTTCGCTGATTGGTTGTCTGCTGGCTGTTAGCCAATCACACAGAGCGATGCATCGATGCTAGGCAAAGCAGCAATTTGGCGTCGGTTTTGGTACTCCGTGGTGTGGTCACATGTGCTTGTTGTGGCTTAGTGGTACAGATGGACCGAGGACTGATACAAGTTGGCGATTTTTATGACGCGCCCGGCTGGCGCATACACATTGAAAGTAACGCGCCATTCTGATAATATATGCGCCAATGGCGCGGGCGCGCCAACAATCTGAAGCACTGTGCACGCCATGCTGTGCCAACTGCTGCATCAAACCTGCTGCTGTCAGCCCCTCGAAAGATGAGAAGGAAAAGGACAAGGAGGAGGAGGTGATCACCACTCAACCCAAGGCCGCCACCCCCACCCCACCCCCCACCCCCCCAACCAAAGGATGGGCCAGATGGGGCCACAACCACAGAAGCAGATGCCACTGAGGAAGGCAAGGCTGAGGGGGAGGCCCAGCAAGGGGGGGGGGGGAGACCAAGGCTGGCGCAGAGGGTGACCAGGCCACATCAGACTCTTTTTGGGAGACTGCTCTTGATGGGGCTGATGGTGATGTCCCAGCATCTGACTCTGCTGAGAAGCCTGCTGAGTCTCAAGCCTAAAGAACAATTTCTAAGTCCTGAGACTTGAGAAAGAACATTCCCAATTGAAATGCAAGCTCAAAAACCTTTTGAGGGGAAGTATTTGTTTACGTGTATGTGTACATAATCATGAGGTGCAAACACGGGAAGCAAACTATCAAACTAAAGAGGCAGCTGTGTGCGTGTGTGTGTGTGTGTGTGTGTGTGTGTGTGTGTGTGTGTGTGTGTGTGTGTGAGAGAGAGAGAGAGAGAGAGAGAGAGAGAGAGAGAGAGAGAGAGAGAGAGAGAGAGAGAGAGAGAGAGAGAGAGTTGCAAATCTGAGTAAGTCAAAAGTAATCAAGGTGTCTAAAACTCTTACTGTTTCAATAAAATTACACAAGCTCAACTAAAAGATTACACCAACAAAATGACAAACACAAACTCAACTGTATGATTACACCAAAGGCACGAAGTGTACTCTGTGTTTGAGCGTTTAATTCCTTTTGGAACATCTGTCCCTGGTGAAGCAGATCCTTCAAGGCATTTCACTAAGATGTATCAGTATTGTCTATGTTGCAAAACACATGCAGCTTAAGCTGTCCTACCAGCAAAATTTTTTTTTGTATTTAAAAGTCTGTACATACTATTTTTCTTCACATGATCATCACTTTTTTAAATTATCAATATGCTCTGTATGTTACACCAATGCATTAAATATTTTTCATTTGCTGTCTATTGTAATAAAAAATAACATCTTCATTGTTGTCCTTCTTGTACATTAATAGTCTACTTTTATTCATTTTAGAAAAAAAGGTGGTGGTAGTGGTGGTGGTGGTGGTGGTGGTGGTATGGGTGGACCAATCCAAGAGTTTTCTGTGTGAGAACCATAGTGATACTGATAGAAGTTGTTTTTCTTATGTCACAATTCACACTGACAGCAGCCCACAGTGATACTGGTTGGTGGTTTTTTAAGTCACTACTCACACTGAAGGCAGCACACAGTGATCCTGATTGTAGTTTGTCCCTATTCTCACTGAAGGTAATACCATGACTCTAGGGATCATATGCTTTGGCCTGGTCTCCTTTGGGAAGGAACAGACAGGCCAGAACTCTTGGATTTAGACTTTCAGAAATGCATGAGGCTACAAAGGCAGCTCTACACAACTTCCACCCAAGACACTCAACCAAGGAAGTGCAGCCATGAAGTGGTGCATTAATAATCATAATCTAATCAGATTGGTTTGGGCTTAAACACAGTGTGCCTCCAGAAATATCCTAAAAGCCTCCCATATATTCACCCGTGCGCACACACACACACACACACACTCTCTCTCTCTCTCTCTCTCTCTCTCTCTCTCTCTCTCTCTCTCTCTCTCTCTCTCTCTCTCTCTCTCTCTCATACATAAGAACAAAATTCAGTGCACATATATAAGGACTAAATTGAGCTTGCATCCAAAGGAAGAAAATAGACAAATGGGTTAAGGGAGAGGCATTCATACATGCACGTGTACCCACGCTAGGAGGAAAGGGGGATTGGGGGTGGGTGGGGGAGGGGAGAGGGGGAGGGAGAGAGAGAGAGAGAGAGAGAGAGAGAGAGAGAGAGAGAGAGAGAGAGAGAGAGAGAGAGAGAGAGAGAGAGAGAGACAGACAGACAGACAGACAGACAGACAGACAGACAGACAGACAGACAGACAGACAGACAGACAGACAGACAGACAGACAGACAGACAGACAGACAGACAGACAGACAGACAGTTGTCCCTGTATACAGTGCTCAGTAACCTTCATATTCATTTAGTTGCAACACTTCACAACCAAATGTGTGACTATCACATACTTGAGACAGCTATCCTTTATAGTTTATTCAAACATCTCAATTTCACTGATCAAACAAACATTTTCAAGAGCTTTGTGAATAGCCCTAAAAGCGAATGACCAAGAAAGCTACTTTGCAGTGTGTTCGTTACACCGTTCTATATGCGGTATCATGTTCTCGAATATTCCCCCGGATACAGCACAGGAAGGGACTGGCCGCTCTTGGCTACAGAGTCACAACTGCAGGACACCATGCAGGAACTGACCATCCCGGCCCTTGACCCTTCTGTCATGCATGAGTTAACCACTCATTCGCGGGACACATCGTACCACAAAGTGAAATGCAGAGAGTGCGCGGATTGAAAAGAAAAGAAAAACACGAGCGCTACTGAAACATCCAACCATTACCATAGATCTATAATTATCTATGATCGAACTAGCAGTGAAACGCAGCGGGTGCTACAAAGTACAATGCGGTGTGCGTTGCGAGTCATCACGGCACATCGTGACAGCAGTGACAAAATGAATGCCCACGCATCGCTCGAGCTCTGGCTTCCAATTATTTCTGTTTCTACTGTGCGCATCTCGGGTTCGCCAGTTGACTCCACTGAGGCATGCTAATACAATTATTCCGTATGACGGACCCAGCAGTGCTAGCTATACCTGTTTACACACATTCGCCGTTCGCCCTTCTCCTGTGTTTCGGTACTGATAAACAGCCTCTCCCACCACCAGGTGCGCGAGTGACGTACTCAGTAAACATCACGTGACAGCGCCCAAGTTCCGTCTGTTGCGTGCTCTGGGCCCGGTATTCAGTCGTGATATAACTGACGCAGACTGACTGCAGGAAAGCTACGGACCAGTACTGCAGTAGCGTGAACACGGCAACACAACCAGCTGTCGCTCTCGCACTCCTGGGAGTTTCCGCAATTTCGGAGATAAGCCAACACCTACACGCAGGTAGGTGACAGAGTCTGTTAGCATGTCACCCTTCAGAGGCGATTTAAGCCCACGCAGAAGTAGAGCAAGAAAATAGTCACGACTTTCCACGTGGTCATCTGTAGGGAAGAGACGTTGAACAGCCCTCCACAACTCTGATTTAGAAGTAGTAGCAAGGATCAAAGTTGGAAGACAATTTTGGAAAGTGTTTTACAGCAAGCCACCACACGACTTGCATTTTGCTATAACTGCCTCGACCATAATGAATTAAATGCACAGGTTGTCTAAAAGTATGACAGTCTACTGGTCAGATCTGTAGAGGTCCATTGTGAATAAGTATGAATAAACACACCTGATTATGGACATGTCTTGCAGTGTCATAGATGCAAAGGACTGCAGTCAATTAGAATGTGGGGAGAGACCCTATGATGTGGGGAGAGAGGGAGGAGGAACCTGCGCAAAGAGAACTAAACATTTGCGGAACCATATACAGTTTGTGACCTGTTCTGGCAAAATCAGGCTAAATAAGGTTTTTTAAGGTATTAAAAATACACACAGTTTGAAACTTTACTGAATTTCCTTTAACTTGATGCCAAATTTGTAACTGTATCTCAAAGAATGACAAAGTTATGACAAAGAGTATGGGTCTGGAAAAACCAGTTTCACTTTCAGGAAAAATGACTTCAAAGTTTCAACTTATTTAGCAAAATGTAAAACAAAGGAGGAAATGAACACGTAACCAACAAAGGAGTTTTAAAATATTATTTCTCAGCAGAATTTGTGAAAATCATAACAATGTGTGATAGTGATACATAATAACGCCTCATTCCTTCTATGCACCTTTCATATTGATTGAAGATGCTCAATGCACAGAAGACTGGCCACTGAACATTTCCATTTTACCATATATATGTAATTTTAAAAGGACCATTTTTCCTCATCATATCCCTCCCATATTGTTCCCTCCTCAATTCTGTCCCCTTGTGGGTTTAGGGTAAGACCCACCGCATCTCCCTACCGTTACTTGATCTTCGTTTACTCTAAACTGTTCTCATGATGTTCGTGCTTAATGGCCTTACATAACCTACGAAGGCTGATAGGCCGTAAAACACTATCCATCCATCCATCCATCCCCAATTCCGTCCCTTGTTTAGACTTCCCATCATGATGTTTTTAATTCAATCACATTACAGCAGCAATCATACTACCTAAACAATGTGTGTGTGTGTGTGTGTGTGTGTGTGTGTGTGTGAGAGAGAGAGAGAGAGAGAGAGAGAGAGAGAGAGAGAGAGAGAGAGAGAGAGAGAGAGAGAGATCCAATATAAGTGACTGAAAAGTCAGCTCTAAATCTGTAGCATTTTCATGCTCATACTAGTACATGTACAATCCAAACCATGAATGCTATGCACGCTCTCTATAAGCCTGATGAGGTTGCACAGTTACCACTCTTTATGGCACTAATAAATAACAGATTGCCTCTGAATATTTGCAAAATTTGACTGTCCAAAAATACTGGTTTCATCTTTGCATACTGCAGTGCCTTGTATTAATTTACCCAAACTTTTTGTTTCATGTCTCTGGTAATGCTGATCAGTAATATGTACTCTGTTCATAGTGTATTTATTTATCTATGCATTTATTTATTTATTAAGTCCTTTATTCATATTCTGGATTTGCTACATTGGAGATCTGTAGATAAAGCTGTCCAACTCTCATTTTATCCACTTGAGTACCTCAGGTCTCTGTGGCAGAGTGGTTAGTCTACATGAACTGTAGTTGCTTGCAGCGAGAGCTTGAGGTGAACAGAGCTGCACAGATCCTAAAGTTCCATCCTTGAGTGATTTACATCTTGAGTCACTTTGCTTCTCCTCTCCCAGGAGAAAACCCGAGAACCTGTGAGGGCTGATTGGAATATTGTGACAGTTAACTTTGCTGTGTTCATCTGTAGCCTGGTTTCATGCTCTTCATAGAGTTGAGGAGGTATTTGAGTGATAAGAGAAGCCCAATGACCAGGGGGTAAATGTGTGCAGTTTAAGCACCAACTAATAGGTGGCAAATCACAGTTTACAATACACCCTTCACTTTTACCTGTCACCATACTGTTTTCATCCTCAGAAAACACAACTAGTACTTGAGAGGAAACGGTGTTCATCCTGACCACACAAACCAGAAATAAGAATGGGAGACATCGATTGTGGTGGCTGTGGTGACTGCAACTGTGACTTTGGCAACTGCTGTGACTGTGGTGACTGCAACTGTGACTGCAGTGGGGGGGAGGGGGAAAACTGCTGCAATGGGTGCGAGTGCTGCTGCTGCGAGTGTGGAGACCACGGGTGCTGTGCCTGCGAGATAGGTGGGGACTACGTGGCATGCCCAAGCTGGTTCTGTCCATGCTGCCACCACAGCGACCATCTCTCCACCTACTGCTGCTTCTCCTGCGGCGTTGCAGCCAGTGACTTCATTGAGGCTGTTGCTCAAGCCCCCGTCACCTCCACCACATCAAGCTCTAAGCAACAACAGTACTATGGCAATGGTGCCCATGACTGGCAGGATGAAAGGAGGCAAAGGCAAGAGGAGGATGGCATTGAGCCTGAGGATGTGCCTCTAAGAGTTGTTACTGACCAGCCTCTTGGAGAAGACCAGAGGCAAACTATGGGGAATGCTGTCACAACACAACCAGTGTCCAGATCAAATGCCCTGCTGACTTAGATTTGCATGAACTGATCTATTGATGTACTGTTAGGTGCTAGAAAAACTTACGGGTTCACAACAGTGCTAATAGCATTGCATCGTATGCCTATGTATGAGTCATCAAGCCAGTCTTTCTACTTATTTTTATTTATATTCGTATATACTGTTTTGAATTTGGCCATGACCCATGTTGAGAATATGACATTATGCAATGATGAAACATGGTAATGGTTGTTTTAAGGTCTCATCATAAAGCATACTGGTACCTCATGAGTTATTGTATCCACTGACCTATGAATGGATGCAGGGATTCTTGAGAATACACTAAGAAAACTACAGCAAGTTTCATGGATTTTTCCATTGTTTCACTTTTTGATGTCATCTTTTTGCCCCCATCTAAATATAATGCAATGGCTTAAATTTGCAGTATTTAAGGAAAAACACAGATCAAACTAATAATTTGTACATAGAATAATCGGTATCTTGTAGAATTGAAAATAATACAAATATTCCAAATATGGCTTATCTATGATTATTGTGGAAGGAGAATAGACACAGCAATACATGTATACAGTAATTTCAGACAGAAACTGGGTGCAAATTGTACATGACTTATTGACAACACCATGAAACGTTCATGGGAAACTGCTTGGTCACTGCTGTCCTTGCCTATGAACAGAGCCAGGAAACAACTTCTCATCTAAGTCAGTGTCAATGAACGCCTCTCTTTAAAAATATCCTGTGGACAACAGGGAGCAACCTTCCATTGTAATTTTCCTTCCAAAAATAACAAGGAGAGAAAGGAACCACACCGATGACTGTTTTTATTGATAATGTTTTTGTGAAAATGTGTACAGTGCCTATGATTTCCAATAATATTTGTGTTTTGATATATTTAACACACAACATGTTATAATTGTTTCCCTGCATTCTAGGAGATTTTGTCATTGTAGGACTTGCTGTGCAAATAAGAGTGATCTATACATTGATGTGTAAGTCTACAAAACATATACCCATTTCTCCCACATCACTTATTATATTAGCATCATGTGTGCTCCTCTCATTGTAGCAATTTCATGACTGTTCACACAAGAACATTCTGTCATGTGTGCCCATTTATTTATGTCATCGAGACTGATGTAATCACAATGCACTCTTCAAGTGAATTCAAATAAGAAGTGCATATTGTTTCATTCTACACCACAAGAGGTTATGTGGATGATGGTAAAACTTACTCAGTTTTCACTCAGGAGAGGCAACATAATTAGAAACAAATGTGTTGTGTACAGAAAATTGTAATGGGAAAACTAGTATGGTCATAGAAATTATAAGCCCTGAGACCAAACCTTACACCCAAAGCCAAGTGCCTTTCCTGTGCTATTCTCTAGAGCCATCTAACTTGAATACAAGAGACTAGTACTGCATACCCCTTTCCTCATTGTCAGATGGAAAAAAAGTTTCTAGTTTTGCCATGGAAAAAGTTTAGGTTGCCATTGAATCCCTACATCACCTTGCCAATAGAACTTTCCCAACTGGTAAATGCAAGTTTTATTCATACAGTCATGTTTGCTCATAGCCCTTCATTTATTTCCACAACTACAATGAAAGATTCTATCTCCACAATCGATATGCCCTTTTGCATGTCGGAATTTGACATTCATCTGAATTGTCTCCCAAGTACTTACATTTTTACTTTTTAATTTTAGCTTCAGCACATGAATGAGCAGGCAGGGTTTGCAGGTTACCAAGTGTGCACCTCTATATATAGAAGATTTTGATACTATGTTTATTTTGTGTACTTTTTGAAAATGTAGATTCTCAACTCTTTGACTGCAAAAGGTGGAAAAAGTACCTTGACAGGAAAATCTTATATATGTGTTCACATGTTTACACAATATTTCAGATTTGCAATAAACTATAATGACATGGAAAAGTGGGGGTCTCTCATTATTAGTATTGTTAATCATTTAGTTCATGTGCAATCCAAGGACTTTTCTTGATGGGCAGTCTATCTCTACTGCTATGAAAGAAGTAAATGGCAGCACAGAGACCAGGATATTTATGGATAGGCACACCATGTTTGTTAGAAATTTTATGTAAGGTGGATATGCCATCATCCTCGAAGAGAGCAGAAACTACAGACTTCCATCCACTATCATCAAAACCTGTCGATTCCTCAAGAATGGACATCTCCTGATGTACTGATCATTCTTTTGCTCCTCATTTGACCAGTAATCTGGTTTCTAACTTCCTTTTGTTCAAAAGTCCATAGTCTGCACACCAATTGTATGAACTCAACTTATCTACCACAACATTTCTCCTCACTGTCCTAGGACAGCAGCTTATCTCAAGTGAGTGCTGTGGGACAGGTCTTTGCAATAATGATGAGCTCCAATGCCCGACTGCACACAGCGGCTGTTTTCTCCATCCACCCAAGTGCATTACCTCCAATATGATGTCTGGACCATATATCCCTAACTTCACCAACCAATCCCATCTACGAAAGCAGCTGGTGTCAACTTGGAAGCAATAAGGTGTAAGACACACTGACAGATAAGAAAAAGAAAACACAAGCACGCACGCACACACACACACACACACACCACCACCACCACCTTCTTCATGAATAAATCATGAATGGAATGAATGCAAATTTTCACAACATACCTTGCTGTATTTATTCAAGGTAAAAGCTAATCCCTGTTAAATGATCTTGAATCTACACATCTGTAACTCGCTTCTAGTTCTAGCAACAATACCTGAATTATCTGACAAAACTGCAGTTCATTCAGTTTAATGACAACCTCCTTGCAAAATCCACTTCTTGCTCATTGAAACATGGTACAAAAAACTCAAAGCAGACATCCAGAGTAGAAAATTCTGCAGATAAAACTAAAAGCACATTAACAGGACACCAGGAATAACCTCAACATATCAGTCATGGTGCATGACCATTGATTGTTGAAAAGGATAGTGGGGACAGTCCGCGCCCAATTGTATTCTTTCAGGACAGTTATGGCCTTCAAGAGGGCTGTTAGAGAGGAGACTATCCTTTTTAATTGATTGACAGCCCGACACCTGCACTCCATCTTCCTTACCATGTTAACTCTGTCTCAGGCACTGCCATGTTACCAGCTCAGTGGTTAAATGCATTAAAGGACATGTACACCAAACATCAGGGAACTCACCCAGAATGTTACAGTGGCCTGGCTTGACTTTGTAACCTTCCTTGACAATCTTCGTAAGAGAGTGATGATCCTTGATACAGCGGAAGGCAAAGTGCTCTTGTAGTTCCCTTCCGCTCCTTCCTTCAACTTTCATTTCACTTTTCTTCTTCCTGCACAGCAACAGAACACAGTGCTTCTTAAACAAGCTGCGGCACTAAGGAGTCACCACAAGTAGTTGATTCAGCTTGCAAAATTCTCCCAATTCCAGCCAGCATAGCACTTTCACCCACACAAAGGGGCTCTCTGTCTCTCTGTCTCTCTCTCTCTCTCTCTCTCTCTCTCTCTCTCTCTCTCTCTCTCTCTCTCTCTCTCTCTCACCATACTATTATAAGCAACATCTTAATAAGTTAGAAGCATAACTTAACTCAAAATTGGCATAAACTGTGAGTGTGGAAAGTGTAAGGATGACCATGTATTACTATAGTATTATGTCCAGTTTTTCACATGGGCTGTTGGCCTACTGAATAAAGTTCATTCATTCATTTGTTTCTCTCTCTCTCTCTCTCTCTCTCTCTCTCTCTCTCTCTCTCTCTTTCTCTCTCTCTGCACCAATGAAACTATTTCTACAGGACAGTGCAGAACCTTTGGTTTAGCTTTTGTAGCAACAGATAAGTGCACCCTACCTGTATTCCTTTTCCATCTCTCTATTGTCCACCATGGAGACAGACTTTGTATCCCACAGGCCACTAAAGTGGGGATCCAGGTAGGCTCTGGCCATGCCACCGAGAATGTCATTGCCCTCATGACTCTTGGGGATGATTTTCCGTAGTACTCCTGCAGTCAAAACACAGCCATTCCCTGGCAGCAAAACTCTTTTGTGGAGTCTTCCCATAAACCACAACATTGGCAGCAAGCCACAGCACAAACACAAACTTGCACACATTACAGACAGTGCAGAAATATGCACGAACACGTGTATAACCACATGCAAGAATTAAAAAAGGTACAGGTGACTTTTCATATTTAAACTTTCTGCCCATGGATGGGTGCTCAAACCAAACATGCATGCTTGCAAGTATTCACACAGTACAAGGTGTATACTTGTGAGTTGTGTGCACAAGAACACAAATATACGACAAGCTCTTGCTACAGATCAATTGATTAATACAGATCTTATCTGTTTCATGTGAAAATGTTCCTAAATTCATAATATCTCTTTAATCACAGCAAGAAAGCTTCAAAATATCAATATGGATGTCAGCATTTTACTCTACTTTTAAAATCACTGGAAAAGACTTGCCTTGGGCAAAGGCTGTTGTTATTTGCTGACTCCAGCCAAAAACCAAAGCTACAGCAAAATGTTGTTATGTTGTACTGTTATGTGGGGATTATCTTCAGCCGTGGTAAGCTCCTAACATAACAACTGGCATTCTCTGGAGACAGAGATCAAATCCCCTGAAGACGGAGTGTGGCTGCCTATATGGCGGGGTGTTCAAAAACAGTCACACACGCAATCAACTCACCCACTTGGGTGATCCTGAGAGAGTTTAGCCCAGGTACGCAACAACAACAACAACACAACAGAACACTGGAAAAAACACACATGGATATTCGACACACACAAAAAGTAGTAGTGGTTATGGTAACCCCACCAACCTTATTTCTTCCCACTGACCCTAAACTTTTTTTTGAATCATGAAAAAAAAAGTCTAATCAATAACTGCATGCCATCCCATCTTCCCTGACCTACAAGCATTTGGGAATCCACCATTAACTTTTAAAAAGGCGTTTTCAGTGAAAAAGAATCCTGATTTATGTTGAATCTGGTCTCCTTCAAAACAAGAACAATTTCTAAAAAATTCATGCCAACCCATTGACCCTTTTTCATGTTACCGTAACCAATATTTGGGGGGTCTTAGGTGTAACACTGAACAAAACCCAGATGTACACATATCTCTTTCAGGTTTACAAGATTCTACCCAACCTTTAAGTTTAACTGTGGTGTGTTGTATATGGAGAGAAAACATGCAGGGAAGATGTCACTCGTACCTTCAGTGGAACTTCTCTTCAATTTCGGGATGGAAAAAGACGTGCTCTGGGAGCCAGGTTCATTCATATCACTGCAACCAAAATAATTTTCCTTGAGAAGTAAAGCCAAGAGGAACAACACAAGTCAATAAGAAATTAACATACCGTCGTGTCTGAATGTAATTATAGAATTTGCAATTATCCAAGTCTGACAACCAGGGTATATCAAGCACACAAAAAAGTAAGGTCAATCCAACATCCTGATAAAGGAGCCATGTCTGCATACATTATAACCAACATGTCCTTCATGGAATGAAACTGCATCGAGATTCAGCACAATATGGATGGCATTCCACTGGAAATGTTCAAGGCCACAACAGTGAAAGGTTCTATTCTGTAACAAGTTATTTTACTGGTGTGAAACTGATACAGTTTCAAAAGCCAGACTTTGCTCTCTGGAAAAAAAAGTATAACTGCTCTGTTGGTTCTATCCACTCCAAGGGCACATAAGCACCTCTAGAAATCAAGCAGAGAACTCAGAATGGACTGGAAATAGCACGATCTGCATCAGCTAGTAAGGCAACAGCTCTTCTGATCCATAGACACATTGCTTATTGATGCTCTGTGTACTACATTGTTTGCTGATTGTGGAGAACGTCAACCATACAGTGAAAAAACCACACAAATGCTGTCAGCTAGTGTCAGGAAAAAACGCCTAACTTGTGGAGTTGGCATGGCTTACAGTTACAACGCAAATGTAGTACAATGTACAGACATTAATATTTTCCATTTGTGAGCTTTTATACTGCCTTAAAAGGTCTGACTGAACTTCTGTGCTCACTGGCAGCACCAAAGCGTCAGGCTCAGCTAGCCATGTAAGGCAATTAGTCAGGATTGCCAGAATTAGTATTTTTAATTAGTGCAAAATTTGGGTACAATATTAACCCTTGGACTGCCGTGACAGCAACAATAACAGAAAAAGCACACTCCAAGTCCAAGTGCACTGGCATTGATGGCAGACAGGCTCCGACATGTGATGTCCTCTCATTGGTTGATAGAACCAACAGAGAGTAAACTAAGCCAAAGTACTGTCAAGTGGGGTAAAATTTGGACTGTGGCACTCCGCCGTCTCAGTCTGAAGTTTCAGACCATGGCACTCCGCCGTCTCAGTCTGAAGTTTCAGACCATGGCACTCCGCCGTCTCAGTCTCAAGTTTTAGACCATGGCACTCCACCGTCTCAGTCTGAAGTTTCAGACTGTGGCACTCCGAGGGTTAAGACGGTCATTATCATCATCATCATCATCACTGCCACCAAAAAACAAATGAAACTGTCTTTTGAGTCAGTTTCCCCCCAAAGAAGCAAATACACAAGTGGAAGTTTTGACGCTTGGACGACTGAATCCAATGAAGTATGGTACACAGTCAAACTTTACCCTGAAAGATGTTCTATAATCCCTATGGCATTGCCCTTTTCCACTACCTCCTCTGGATCCTCCAACAAGCTGATGACATTGCCTGGAAGTCCCTGGTGAGACAAGAGTTCTACCCTGCAACTGGTCTCAGAGGTGCCTGCCCATCAGTGCTGTGCAGCATTGGTAAAAGTTAAGCAAAGAGCAATAATGAGGGTCATTAACTGGGAACAGCAGTAAAAGCTCTTGGCTAAACTGAGGAAAGGCTATGCCTGAAACATTTGCTCCATCATCAAACCAGCTATTCCTACATTCCTAAGTTATGAGTTTTGTGCTAAATAGTCTTAGAACTACTTTAACGGCATATGTCATGGAGCAGAAGACTATCCCACAAGCTTCTTGTGTGACCTCATGCATATTCCGGACTGAATCATTCCATCACGTGATATGAACTGTGCTAGAAGTCTCTAGTGAACTAGAATGAGGCAGCTGTTGCCTTGAACTTCTGTTTAGATTTCTCCATATCTCTCCCCTTCAACAGTTCCCTGGGAATTGATGCTTCCTTGTTGATCACATTCATAACTTGATGCATATCAGTACATGACTGCCACGGTAAGGGTTAATGTCCGGCACGCCCACGCCATGGTTGACTACATGGGAATTGTTATGGAACTGTACATCAGGGATGATCATTACCAAGTGGGCTGCAGCACCCTAGCTTAGAAGCCTCAATGAACACTTAGTCCTCTCCACACATTCACCTCCACCAACTCTTATTTCTGGTTTGAGTAGCTCTAGCCATATGTTGCTCTCTTTAATGATAATTTTGTCACTGAAATGCTGCACTCAGGGAAGGAATATTGGGGAGGTTGCAACACAAACTGTGGTTGTCTTTTTGTCTTTCCACACAGTAAGCAAATTCAAGCTGATAAATTTACATCTTTGCAGTGTTTAATTTCCATGTCTTGGATAGCCTACATAACACTCTCTCTTCAACAGAGGAGATACTGCATTCTCTTGAATAGACTTGATGTGAGAGTGCACATGTTAGTTAAGGCATGCCCATCTATTTGATTACTGTATAAAACCCTCGAAATTTCTGTAAGCATTTAACATGCAGTGACATTGCAAGGGAAGCAAGTTTTTGTCCAGCACACTATTATGTTCTTTGTCCATAGGCATTGAAGACTATTCAGTCACCCTCAGGCTTGTGGACACCTAAGGTCTGTGGGTGCACAGATGACTGGTGGGTGGGGAGCTCAGCACAAAAGGTTCTCTGGCAGTGATGGCTGAAATGTGGGCCAACAGCTGACTGGCTGGCTCAGGCTTTCATAGCCTGCCACTTCTGTTCAGCTTGGCAGTCCTCATGGCCTCACACACCACAAGAACCCTAGTGGATGGAGGAGCACCATCTGGCTCTGTCCTGAGCAGTTTCATCCCAGTTCATGTTGAAGGTACTAAAAAATAGTCCTTTAAATGCTTCTTCTGGCCTCCCTGGGAGTAGTTTGCCTGATGTAGCTTGTCATACCAGTCCTCTGGGCAGCTGGTAGCCTGGCATGAGAGCTACACAGGCCCACCCATCCTAGCTGTGCCTGCATCAGGATGGCGTGGATGATGGGCAAACCAACCCAAGCAAGGACCTTTGTGTCAGGAATTCTGTCCTGCGGCTTGGTCAGGAGTATTTTCAGGCAGGTGGTATGCAAGTGATGTCAACTCTTGGCATGGTGGTGGTGGTGGTTCTGATACACTGTCCAGACTTTGCAGCCATATAGCAGGTAGGATGACTGCCTGCTACACCATCAGCTTCCTATGAAGACAAATAGGCCTACCCCTTGTATTCCTGATGTTTGCATGTAGTCTGCCAAAGGCTGCACTGACAAATTTTCAAATTGATTTCATCATCAATGACATCACTTTGGTAGACAAGAATACACAACACACATAGCCTACACTTTGTTCTAATGCATACCCACCCCCACCTCCACTGCATGGGAAAGGACAAGGAAGAAGTGACTGAACACCCACATTCACACAGAGGAGGATTTACAATGAAACCATCTTCAAACAGTGTGTACAGGCAATCTATCTTCTGAGAAATGTGCATGCTGACATGCGGAGGTTGCCAATTCAGATGAATATCAAAGCACAATTCTTATGTGGTCTTGGAAAGTGTAGCTTGAACATGGTTCTTGATGGCTGGGTTTCAGAAACTTACAAGACCAGACAAGCAGTCCAGTACGCAGTATGCAGCACATGCAGGGTTTCTTTTTCTCAATCTTCTACTCATTTTCAAGTCTAGCATCTTCTCAATAAGTCCAGAAATAGTTATTCTAAAGTTATGCATCACTTTTCTACTACAACTCCTTGGGGATTCTTTCTGCCACCACTAAAAAGAAAGAAAAAAAACTTGATTTTTTTCCAGCAGGCCAAGGGTAGATACTGGGTCACTAATGGATAAAAATTGACTGCAGGTGACTGATAGACAGGAGAGACATTATCTCAATATCTGCACTTGAAAAGTAAAGCAGACATATTTAAGTTACAAATGATGTCGCCACATACAGGAAAAAAGAGCAAAAACCTCCATCATTCACAGTATTTTGGATAAAGAGAACAATATTATGATCTTATGTCAGCATCTCTGGTCAGGGAGGTTTAAGGAGAATTAATCTCTGCCTCAGAGCAGAGCAGTACTGAGTACTGCTCTGAGCTGTACAACTATGACACCAGAGGAGATCATAAAGTACTGAACTGTCCTCAGACTACCGAGGAAGACAACTACTCAATTCTTCGAGAAGAGGTGGAGACAGCGGTTAAGTCCCTCAAGAAAGGGAAGTCAGCCGGGGTTGACAACATTCCAGGGGAACTCGTCCAGGCAGGAGGTGACGCAATGATCGATGCACTCACAAAAATCTGCAATAAGATCTGGCAGACGGGAGTTTGGCCAACAGTCCTTAGTGATTACATTGCCCAAGAAAGGAAACCTGCAAATGTGCCAGAACTACCGCACAATCAGCCTCATCAGCCATCCCAGCAAGGTCATGCTGAAAGTACTGCTGAACAGATTAAAACCTCAGGCAGAGAAAATCATTGCTGAAGAGCAGGCAGGTTTCAGACCAGGTAGGAGCACCACCGAACAGATCTTCAATCTGAGAGTCCTGTGTGAGAAACATCTACAACACCAACAAGATCTGTACCATGTCTTTATAGACTTTAAGAAAGCATTTGACAGAGTCTGGCATGCTGCGCTGTGGGCCACAATGAGAAGCTACAACATCAGCTCCAAGATCATCAAAGTCGTCGAACATCTCTATGACAGAGCGACCAGCGCAGTCCTGTTCAATGGTACCACAGGCGAATGGTTCAGGACAACGGTCGGAGTCAGACAGGGCTGTCTACTCTCCCCCCCACTCTTCAACCTCTTCCTCGAAAGGATAATGACTGATGCCCTAGCAGACCATGAAGGATCAATCAGCATCTGTGGCAGAAAGATCACCAACTTACGTTTTGCTGATGACATTGATGGATTAGCAGGAAGTGAAGAGGAGCTGACTAGTCTTGTCGAGCACCTGAACAAGACCTCACAGGCATATGGCATGGAGATCAGTGCCGAGAAGACCAAGGTGATGACGAACAATCCTCGGGGCTTCAACATGGAAATCAAAGTGAAGGGCCAAAAACTGTAAGCTGTGAACAACTTCAAATACCTGGGATCTATCGTGACTGATGAAGGGTCCAAACCAGAGATACTGTTCAGAATAGCACAAACAGCAGCATTGGCAAAGTTGAAGCCAATATGGCGCGACAGAAATATCACTCTTGCATCGAAGATCAGGCTCATGCGCACACTGGCCATCTCCGTATTCTTGTATGCATGCGAGTCCTGGACACTCACATCTGAACTACAGAGATGGATACAAGCCCTGGAAATGAGATGCTACCGCAAGATTCTGAACATCTCATATAAAGACCATGTCACGAATGAGGAAGTCAGCAAAGGATCAGGAGAGCAATTGGACAGTACGATGACCTGCTCTCAATCGTGAAAAGCAGAAAGCTGAAGTGGTACGGTCACGTGTCATGAGGCAGTGGGCTGGCCAAGACCATCCTGCAAGGTACCATACCAGGTGGGAGAAGGAGAGGCAGGCAGAGAAAGAGGTGGGAAGACAACATCAAAGAGTGGACAGGCTTGACCTTTCCTGACTCACAGCGAGCCACAGAGGATAGAGATCGATGGAGGAAGATTGTCCGAAAGTCATCAGTGGTGCCTCAACAACCCATCTCAGGGTTAAGAGACTGAACTGAATTGAATCTCTGCCAAGAAAGCAAGTGTCATCCACCTGTTCTTTTCTTGGTTTTTCTGGGAAGTTCTTTCAAACTTCAAAACCCAAAAGGTCTCTTGATGGGAACAAAAAGCTATCCCATTGATAAAGTTGTTCTGATAAAGCTGTCCCAACAGAACTGACATTAAAATGTTTTCTTGTGTGGTTTTATCACTCTTTTCATGGAGAGAAAGCATAGCTGAAATCTGAAGTCAAAATTTGTGCACTGGTAGTTTCTACATTTTGGAGGTTATTTGTTATCTCATGTTGGAATTAGGCCTACAACCATAAACAGAAATTTCATTACCTAGGCTGTAGACCTGTGCAGCAAGGCTGGCATGTGCTACATGACCTATTTTAGCCTCCCATAGCCTCCCTCATAGTCATAATCACAACTGCAGCACAGGAGGGTGAGCAAGCAGAAAATGGAATGTCGTGTTACAGTCACAGCTTGTGATGTTCAGCTGAGATTGGCAAAGGTTTGCAATCTTGGGGCTTTCTCTAGTTTCAAGAATGACAAGATCTGTGTTCCTTCCTGTGGACTCTGGAATGACTCAGTGGAAGGTTGATAGGACACAGGAGCTCCAATAGCGATGGTAGGACTGTGGCAGTTCAAGGAAAATGAGCCTTCAGCAGCATGCTTCAATGAATATGGACTTTGCATGGTCAAGGACTTCAGTGAGGTTTTTTTTTTTTTTCCTCCTCTCCTCCACCAGATCCCCACAATGGAACAAAGGGAATACATGTGTAAATTCTAGCTTTGCCTACTCTCACAGAGATGGTGTCAAGCTGGCCATCATTTGAGAAGGTGCTGCCCAGGCATTTGAAGCTCTTGACAGTTTTCAATTCCAAGCCATTGACAGCAAAAGTAAGTGTGAGTGCAAAGGTGTCTGTAGCTGGCTGATGGATCACGTTTTCCCGCGGCTGATATCTACACAAATGTCGAGGGCAGGTTCCAAGGTGACACATGTCAATATTCACATTTTGTGCACAATTTAGGGTTTTGACATGTTGTGTTCATGCATTCTCTAATTGACCATATCAAAATGTTACTTTTTCTGATGAATAACTAAGTAAGAAAATGAAGAACTTTTAAGGCATGGGTGACTGAACCAAAAGCCTAATTAATTATGCAAAATTCAGCAGTCATTTCTCTGCTTCTGCTCAATACATTTACAAAAATAAAGTACCATTTCAAATTTCTTGGTTAGTTTTAAATTCCCAACATAAAATCCTTTACAGGTACTTCATCAATATTTTAATTGGTTCCTCTTATTCAGTTTATGTATGCAGCTGAGAACCTGAATGCTAAAATTGCATTTTCTCAGTTTTCTTTTTCTGTGGTGATGTCACCATTCTCAAGATTGTTCAGCAGCTACATATCAGATTCAGAGTAACTTCAGTTTTTCAGCATTCCATTTTGATGTATAAGTGATAGCTCTTTCAGAGCAAATTTGATTATTTCCTCTCTTTATATAATCAAAGTTAAGATTTTGCAATTAAATAGACAGTAGTGAAAGGGCCTGTTGTATGATGTATCATGAAAGCATTGTCCATATGTCGAAGAGAAATTTGTTTCTCATGATAACATACAATTTGTTGCAGACTAAATTACATTGATGCATAAATATCACTTTAATGCAAATGTGATAAGCTTATTTCTATGTGTGGTATGTACATTACAACATTTAGTTGTCTGAAATCATAGTTGTAGGCCCCTATGTCAATTTTATCTTAAGCACCGGCTAATTGCACATTGACATTTTTTGTCAAGTTACCATGGAACCTGCCTGTAATCTAAATGATGACCTACAGAACCTTCTTGCAGGTAGGTGCTTGATGTCCGTAGTGTTTTGGAACCACCATTCAAAGTCATATTTGTGAGTTTTACTATTGTTTGCAATGGGTGGTGTATGCATGAACACAACCAAACATTTTCTACACATCAAGGCACCATTCCCATAAATTCAGTATCTGTACCAGTACATGAAAAGAGTGCTACTTAATGGATAAATTGCTGATGGATTCGGTCATCAAAGTGCATGGAGTTCTCTGCATTTTACATTACCAGAGCAGTTTCTAATCACTGCTGCAAAGCAAAGTTTATTTGCTACAAATACACTGCCTGTGTAAATCAAGATGTAATGCTGTCTGGTTTCTGTGAAATGCAGTTCTGCAATGCGATATTTCACCAGATTAATGCTTGCTTTATTGTGCATTGGTTGTATAAAATCTGTAGATCCAAGTAGTATGTTGTACAAATAGCTACATACCCTTAGAAATGATTGGATCAATCAGTTTAATCAGCTTCATTCATTTACCATGATGAAATAAAACAAACAGCATGTCACTCATCTCAAAATTTGAATGAAACTTGCAAGAAAGTTCACCTTATCCATGTGCCACAAGCTAACTTGTTGTAACCATGCAAATCCACCAAGCCTACACAGTCAATTCTATGAAGTCCCACACCAAGGTCACATCTGTCATCAAATCTGACACATGCCTTGCCAGCAAATGTCTCTCTTTAACTGACACATGATTTGCCAGCTAGTATCACTCAGTTCAACTACAAAATTCCCCATCACTTGGAGCAAAGGCTGGTCTTCCATGCAGAATGTTGAGCTTTGTTACTGAAATAAACCAAGGTGCAAAAGTCTTTGTAATGATCCATTTGGCATGTTCCAAGTCTTCATCAATTCCAGTTCATTAGCTCTAGGACTTTTTCAGAGCTCACATGTCATGTCTTCTTTTGGGGAATATTCAGTTTTTCAGCTTTTCTGCCAGTTCCCCATGCATAACTGTGGGCGCACACATGGTACACACAATGGCCCTGGCTGGTGTGTGCTCGTCACTTTTTCTTTCCATAAGACCTGAGCCTCATCACATTGACAGATACACCTTTCAGTTTTAAAACATTGGTGGCAGTTGGAGATGGCCTTGTTTCCGTTGGATGAAAAAGTGGGTCTTTCCATAACAGCTTGCAGTGGTCAACACCATCAGTATGACAGGTCCAATGCAGTTTGTAAAATTTGTCTTTCAACAGACATGAACTATCCTCCATTGTTGTGTTCTTTAGAAGATGTAACAGCTTTGAATTGTTCCATCCTTGTCAAGGTCTGTTTCAACATGACAGATGTAGATAGAAATTACCTGGATCAGCTCAATGGTATGGTGGTTTGCTGCTTTGACAAGTTTTGGGAAAGCTGACTCCAACAATCAAGGAGGAGCAGGTGAAAAGCTTAGGCAAATGGTATTCCATTCTTCTGCATCATCAACACAGAGCCAAAGAGGTGGAGCAGGCAGCCATTCTGGCCTGAAAGCTATTAACAGGTGCAGGCAGCCAGTCATGCAGACATAAAATTGGGTCTATGCAATTTGTATGGCTACTCATGATCATGGGACTGCTGCAAATCTTGTATGGCCAAGACTAGTTAGCATTATCGTGAGCCACATAAGCACATTAGCAAACATAGCTCTGGATTCAGATTTCACTTGACTTCGCTGATCACAGTGGCCAAGGTGCATGTGGCCGTGATGCTCTGGGACTCCCAGGCCAAAGTGATTCAGAGACCTTGACAGGACAAAAGTGGGCTGTGACTGAAGCTCCACAGGGTTTACAACATTTGGCTTTCAAAGATCCTACGAGCCACTAAGTCAGTCACGGCTAGCTTGGGAACACATTGAAAGCTGGTGTTTCTAAGAATCAATTAGCAGTAAGAGATTTTGACAGAAGTGAAAGGTAGAGGAAGAGCAATCGTTCTCAAATGTGGTGGCAAGAGGTAGATCTGGACTAAAGGACTGTGTGGAATTTTAAAAACTGTTGTCAGCTTTATCATCCACTCCACCTCCTGCTGACCCCAGTAAACCTGAGCCAATGGAGTTTGAGGTAAATAAACTGCTCTGCATGTAGAGGAACAGTTATCCTTAAGCACATCCTGGCTAGATGCCGGCACTCTCTTGCGAAGTGCTCATGACAGCAAAACAAAGTGCTGAAGCTTCTCATTGCAGCCACAGAGCAAAGCTTCCCTGAACCAAACAATGGAGGATGCCTGGAGGATGACCCCAATGGATTTGTCTGAGTAGGGCAGCAACTGCAAAGGGCATACCCATCTCCTTGACCAAAGGACCCACAGACCATGGGTGATGACAGCAAACCTGAGGGGAAGGCTACCAGGACCCAAAGGGGTCATCCTGACCAACCAGTGGCCTCACCAAAACCATATGATCTAAAGAGACAAATTCCATGGTACTGCTAACAGTTTCCTGAGGAACAGACACTGCCAGCACCCACGAGAGGAAACTCCTCAAGAACCAAGACCTCTGTGATCAGTTCATAGAGGCAGGCAGGCTGGACATGCAGGGTAGTGCTAGTGGAGGTGTACTACAGGGGTTTCACAACACACCTCAGGCCCAGTTTCTCCAATATATGGAAGTCAAGCTGGATATGTAAAGAACAGTCGTGGGAGCCTCGCTCAGGGTGTGTGTTATACAGGGCACAAGTCCGGGGAGATGGATCCTCAGGAGTCAACATTCCCACCATCATGTGAGACATGGTGGGTTAGTACAAATCAAAGCCCAGACAGAGTGATGTCAACAGGGCAGGTTGTCCAAAATAAGGGATGCAATGGATGTCCCCAGTGGCACAGTGCTGCTTGGGGTCACCCTTGGTCAAGCCACTGGAGCAGGCCCCAAAAGCTCAACAACCACAGGCTTCAGGTGATGTGGGAGGCATTTTGAGGCTACCACCAAATGGGGAACTCACACACAATGTCTCTTATGTCAGGGGCTCACATACTCTTTGATTGGGAGAAACAGAGTCCCCAGCAGTGCATAGAATCAAAGCAGGCCTCCACTCTCACAGCCATAAAAAAGGATAGAAACCTTGAAAAGAAGATTAAGCAAATGGAGGACAAGAAACTTCCAAAGGAGATGGGACAGCCGACACCAGCCCTATCTTCCCAACACTCTCAGAGGGTGGACACCACCAGGATCTCATGTGACCCCCAGGTGCCTGTCAGCTGTCTAAAATGGCCAATCACTGGGTGACGTCCTGTCATTTGCCTCAAAAGAGCACAGACTGGGGGTGCAAAATAACCACATGTAGGAACCCAATCACCACACTGGGTGCCCTCTAAGAGGTCCTGCTCTCCAGTGTTCCTCTTCAACCAAATCCAGCAGGATGCCTGCCTTCTCTGCTGCCCCTGCCTCAGTACTCAGGTACTTAATGGTCTGTCTGTGGAGAGACCAAGCTGTCTGTGGACATTGTGAACAGAGAATCCAAAGAGCACCCTATCTCACTGGCATTTCTAATGCCCGAAATTTCCCATGGTGTTTATGATAAGCCTCCTTGGATGATTGCAATTGCATGAGGCCACCTTTAGGGAATCAAGCACTTTTGCCCCGACTGGCTTGAGTCATCAACCTGAAGGCAATGCCAGAATGATAAGGGCTAGAATTGGCAGCAGTTCCTCTGTGTTGGTAATCTGCAGTCAATTATGTCTCAACCCTGACATACAAGCATCCAGCTCATACACTAGCAAGAGAGGAACACCATTTCTTACTTCTTCTTCAAGAACCCCAAGTTGTCAAAGATATTGTTCCAACAGACACTGCTCTTTTCAACTGAGCCTTTTCCATCAGATGGCAGAAATGGTTGCACTTGTTGGGCTTCTGAACTCCTGATTTATTCGTTGTTACTCGGTGTCCCTTGGCCAGAGATCATGTTATCATGTCATCTTTTCACTCTTCCAAATGGCGAATGAGTGCAATTTACACGAAGTTTCTGACAAAACTGTTTTTCAGTGTTTGCTCTGCAAGCAGCAACCATCACTGCAATGACTTCTTCATGGCTGTTGATTATGCATCCAAATGCTTCAGTTTTTGTTTGAAATGCTGCAACTGCACAAGAAAAGTATGTGAGGATAACAGCATGGTAGAAGAGGGCAGTATCAGGGTTCCAAGTGGGACAACAGCAACATTAAAACTACAGAACCTCTGCCTAGTCAACGAAAGATTGGTGGCTGTTACCATGTACAATTCTGTTTTGTTTTCCCTGTCCTTCCTTTTTCTTTCTCTTTGTTTCCAAAGAAGAGCACATGGCTCAATTTGCTGATAATTTGTCCTTGCATTTGCAAGGCTGGTCATGTTCAATTTGTTTTCTGAGCTATTTCATCACAAAGATAATTCTGCCTGAAAGTATGTATTTGAAAATATTTTTCCACTATTTTTAACCCAAAATTTACCAGCCTAGGTAAGACTTTCTTTTCAGCCACCTTAAAAATTATAGATTTCAGGTCCCTTTTTTCCCTACTGTGAAAAATGCATGACCCTTCAAATCAATTGGACTTCTGCAATCTCTGAATTGAATGTCATTAAAATCCCTATCTATTTTTAAAAAGGAACATACATAGTTTTGTGTATTTCAAAGAGAAGTACTTTTTTAAACATACATCTTCTCATCAAGCTACATTTTTCACAAACTAGGTAACTGGTACTGAAGGCAAAAGAACAGTGGCTTAAAAATAACTTTCAGAGATTCATGTCCAACCTAAGCAATTAAGTGAGCTTAAAATGCATATCAACTTTTGCACAGAAACAGTGTATTATGAATAAAATGGCAGTGCGAGTTGAAAAGTCAAGTAACCATGTGGGGTGTCAGATACAAACATCTACTCTCTGTCAAATCATTTATCATCTTCTTCACACACAACTTGTACTTTCAGAATGATGCAAAAGCAAACTGTACAACACAAAGACATCAGAATTCCAATGCTCAGTAACAAATCAAGCAGCCATCTCAATATGTGTAATACTTCAAAGTCACATCTTTCAAAATGTCAAACTTGCACCTGGTTAATAAATGGGAATCCTCTCATCAAAAAGCCAACATGTCTCTGGGAAAATCCCTGGTTTCTGTAAAACTGCCAGAATATGAAACGTGAGCACTAGTCTGGAGACACACAGGCAGGCAAGGTCCACAGTCATCCATGATGTGTCAAGATGTGAACTGAGACATGAACAATATTTGATCTTATAATGTTACATTTGCTTTTGCCTAGATTTTATTAAATTTTGTTTTGGGTTTTATTTTTCTTGTCTTTTTCAAAATCATGGATAGATGGAAATCAATGAATTTCACTTAGGGGCTGTGCTCTACTTTTCTTTTCTTTTTAAGTTTTTAAATAATCAATTAACTCACTGGAGTCGTATTGCGAAAAATATCGCGATAGGCGTCCTTCCACGAGAGTCGTATCACAAGATTGTTTGCAATGCGATAGCAAATTTCTCGCTCTGGTTCTACTGGTCTAAGGGAGATAAATCTTGTTTGCCTGTGTAACTGAACGAATGTGCAAGCAGATTTAGCTCCCTTTAGTAGATCTTCTATACCGATGATCAGAAATCATAACTTTTGTGCGTATGATGTACATGTTGACAAAATGGCGAGAGAGAGCGACAAACGGAGACGCTGAAACTTGCAATTTCTGACGGCTCTGAAGAGGAAGATGCTCTTATTCATTGTCTATCAGAAGAAGAGTATGATGAAAGTGATGATAGCGATCGTGAATTCATGGAAATCGCTGATGATCAGCTTGGCGATTGGAGTGACAGTGACAAAGAAAGTTCGGTCGACACGAGCAGTTCAAGGTCGCCTCAACCTAGCACCAGCGATCTGTCACGTGCAGTTGTTGCATTTTCTCCATTTGCATTCTCAATTCTTTGTGTAAAATATTCTGGTCATTCTTTCCGTGTATAGTGTGGAAAGATCATTGTTTGATAGGTAGTAATTTTCATTATCTTATGCCTTTGAACCATTTTGATCTGTTTGTTGTTTTGAAGATTTAGTGTTTTCCTGCTGATGGACACAGCAAAAAATTTGTTCCTTCTATTCAATGATCATTAACTTTGATTTGGTTGATTGCAAGCTTCCATCTGCTTGTACTAGTCTATACTAAATGTTTATAAATATTTGCATTATTTGGATATTGAAATTTAAGTTTTTCATTTTCTGAGTGCTTGTATGCTTCCCATAACAGCTAGTGAACTGTTTTTTTCCTATTTTTTCATTTTTGTGCATGTACTCACTCAATTCTATGGTGTGTAATTCATAATTAGCACGTTTAGTCACTTAGATCATTCTTTGGATGTAAAGAGTAAATAAAGAGCTTTCATTTGAGATATAATTTGTCTTGTTATCTTATGCCTTTGTATTTTTATTTAGAGCAAAGAGGCCAAAATCAGTTCAGGCGCGCTGCGGGATGCAGCGGTCAAGGGGGAGATAACTCTTCACTTGCATTGCCTCTTTGTTTGCAAATCAAAAGCTGCATTTTTGAAATTGTCGGTCCGCGCAAAAAATACGCACAGTTTTTAAAAAATACGCATATCTGAACCAGTGAGTACGCTGAGGCAAAATTTGGGGTACCCAGGTCTGGCCATATCTTCACTGGTAAGTCAATGCTTTTCTTTACATAATTCCAAGAGAAGTTAAGTCAAAATTGTTCAAAGGGAATATCCTCTGTCTGTTCGCACACTTATTTCCAAGTCGAGTAGGTTTAATTTGGTTTCCACGAGAAATAAAAAGTTAAATATAAAAAAAGTTATTGCCGACCTACCTACCCTATTTTTTTTTGGCTATGTTACCTTAACCACACCAATTTTTTTTTTGGCCTTATATGTTTGAAAATGCATGCAAAACTTACAATTCCGGAGAACAATCACAATATTTAGCCCCGACTCCAGTGAGTTAAGAATCTTTAAAAAATGAAGAAAAAAATAATCCCTCACTCTTTATCCACACCGTCAGCCAGGAAATCAAAACTCTGGACTTAAAATCACATTTTCTGAATTACAATGTCACATTGACTCCAACAGTATGTTGGATCAATGCTGATAGAATGCTACTGCTAGCCAGATTTATCTCCATGGTACAGAAGATGCTCCAAGGACTATAACATAAGAACTGAACCATAACAATCACAGTGGTGCAAAATGCCATGTTTGCAAATGCTGCATCTAAGAGAACTTACAAAATCAACCATGACAATACTGTCAAGGATAGGGAAAGACACATTCTTTCACAAAATTGAAGTACAAAAAATCCTGCATGCATTTAAACACTGGCACAACAAACAGAATGAATCAATCACAATTATGCATATCTGTCAGACAAGTCAATTCCATGAAGATGATGTCATCAAAGAGACAACACAGTCACGTTGTACAAGGAGGTAAAACAAATATTCATCACATTATCATCATCCACATTACTGTACAGAGGAGTGAGGCACCTGTATTTCCCATTCCCAAGTAAAAAGTACACCAGGACAGGCATTAAAAATCACAAAATAATTCCAATGTCAAACAATCTATAACACAATATGATATCATTGCTTTTCAGTTTGTATCATAAGACACAAATGGGGTGTCTTAACCATTGTAGCATGACAACGTAAAGAACATTAGGCCAACACAAAACTTGTGGTTATGGTAACCTGATAGACCCCTAACTTTTCACACAGAGAGAGAGAGAGAGAGAGAGAGAGAGAGAGAGAGAGAGAGAGAGAAGCAAGAAATTGTTGGTACACAACAGACTGAGTGCAGTCCCTTCTTCCCTGCCTATTTAGCACTCAGGGAATCCACTATTTAAGTTTTAAACAGAATTTTCAGTGAAAGAAATTGAGGTTTGTGTTCTATCTGGCCTCATCTATGATCTAAAATTAGGGAGAAAAAAAGTTCAGTGTGACCCTATTTCTCTGGCCATGATACCATAACCACAATTTTTTTAGAGGTGGCCTTATCAATGTAATAAAAAACCACAATAAGAACAACAGAACTCCAACAACATGCATACAAAATTACAAGGTAGGATAATACACAGGAATGGGGTGTTACATCCTATTTCCTGCACCTCCATAGTTGCTGCCAGTGAATCTTATATCAGCTGAGCATAGAAACACATGACATGGCATTCAAAGTATCCACTGATGTAAAATTATAATTTAGGAAAAAACAGATCAAAAGCAAAGGAATATCACAGGATTCCCTCCCACCTACTACCAACTCACGCCTCGTCCTAACCAATGTTCAGAATTAATGCAACATAACTAATTTTGTCACACATACATCAAATCACTAAACAATACATGAACAATTCGTGAAAATAAAACAATCACTCTGTCGTAAATGTTGGACAGTTAAAAATGAGTCTACTCATGCCTACATAAAATCACCATGATCAGCCCATTGAATAGACAAGGCATTTCAGAACCAACCATAGTTGAGAAACTCATGACTTCATGTGGAATAGTAAGATGAAAAAACACAAAAGAGACTTGTAGTGTCATGCATGTCACTGGACAACAAACAGTGATCACAGTGTGTTAGCAAGGAGAATAAGGAGAGATGTTACATCCCCAAAGGTACACAAATGTTTGCAGTAGTTGCAGACCTGCAAGGAAACACTAATCACACCATTCATACTGAGGCAGTGGAAATGAAAATTTGGTGTGATGTCATAGGTAAGTCTCAAACAAGTGCCACTACTGCACTAGCATCTCAATGGTCCTACTCAAATCTCGATCTTGCAATGATGAGCAATACATCAATGGTCAATTGCTTTTCAAAATAAAAGCACTGTGGAACCTGTTATATATTTCAAAATACCAATTAATTAATTAATTTTTTTAATACTGTAACAACCATGCACAAATTCAGCAGCATTGCTGAAGTTTTGAATTATGTTGATTACAACGATTCATATTTAATAAGATTATTAACTTCTCACTGCACAAAGCAGCACATAGAATCTTGTTCAAGCTTATTGATTTTTTTATGCACAGACTGAGTGACAAGCATCAAAATGAACTTGGTTCTGATCTAATGTTCTTAATTTCTCAACGTCATGCTCAATGTTTACTTAGAAAGTGCATGAAGTGAAACATAAAAATAAATCTTCCTTATTTTCATGTATGCTTCATCCACGGTATTTACTTCTTAAATTCTTATATATTGAAGTAACGTTGATGTAAATAAACTATTTCAAAAGAATTTGTTTTACATAACATAGTATCATAGTCAAGACCTGGCAACCAGACTTTAGTATATCAATACAGTGACACTACACGTGATTTAGTTATAACAAAGGAGGTCTGAATGAAGTACACTGAAAATTCGTGTTTCGTTCCAGTGAAATTATATTATTATAAAATTCTAATCTACGAAATAAAACAACCAACTTCAAAATGATTTCAATAGAAAATTCTCAAAATTTATCCATACTTTGCGACTGTCACTATGCAAGGATTGAAATCGAAAGCACTGTTTTCTCAGTAACTGAGTAAATGTGGCAATTTCGGAAGCATTGACACGTGCTTGCGTGATAAATCAAAACACATTCAAACATCTTGGTCATTTTGAAACCAATATCAAGTCGATCAAACTATCCGAACTATCAATCACATCGCAAATCCTCAGATCTCTATTCTGTATTCATCTATCGACTGGAAACTATACCGTATACGTGCCTCACAAACTCCGCACGAATAATAACACTTTTCGATTCACAACTTGTCCTTGGCAGCTACAGCAGGCGGAACGAAACAGTTGTATGCAGAGCATCGTCGCAGTGTTAAGATCACCTACCTGATTAACCTATCTGCATCAGCTCACAAGAGCAAGGTGTTGCATTATAATCCCACAGTACAAAAAGTCCCACGCCTTATGTACTTAGAATGTAGTAAAAAATGGCGGCAAGGGTGATTGACCAATGGCGAGTCGATTGATCTAAAATGGCGACCATGCTCTTCCTGTTCCTGTGGGATGATGTTTGCTGCAAGCACACCGGTGTGCGGAGTCTAATGAAAGAAGGTTGTCCACGTTCTGAGAGGCCCCGTAAAATGTAAACCTCAAAAGCTTGGTTATATGTCATGGTGGCAGGTGAGTTAGGAATAGCTCATTGTCTCATCATAGAATGGTGCTCTGCGTGTATTAATGCACTACACGCATGTCCTGACTGACAACAAACACTAATGTTTGAGTGGGGCTGTGATGAGTTCCTCACATATGACATGACAGGACCCTCATGCTGTGCTTTAAATATTTCATGAGATGGATGGATGGATGGTGTTTTACGGCCTATCACCCTTTGAAGGTTATGTAAGGCCACTAAGCACGAAAATCACTAGAGCAGTTTAGAGTAAACGCAATTCAAGTCACGGATGGATGGATGGATCGATGGTGTTTTACGGCCTATCAGCCTTTGTAGGCTATATAAGGCCACTAAACACGAAACTCACTAGAGCATTTTTTAGTAAACGCAAATCAAGTCACGGTGTCCCTAGTTATTTGCCTCTTGCGAATCGCATGGGGAGACGCGGTGCCAGTTGGTCAATTCTTACCCCGAACCCACAGGGGTTTCAAGTCACGGTGTCCCTAGTTATTCCCCTCTAACGAATTGATTGATTGATTGAATAATTCTTTGTTTATCAAGGATGAAATTTTAGGCATTTCTGCCTATCTTACAAACTGTCCTTGCTCATAAAGAAATGAAAACATCTATATATCAATACGCAAAGGTAAAACTTTGTGCAACATCTCCTCCGAGACCGTTTCGCCGATCGCTTTGCTTTTTGGCATCAGCCTAGAGGACGGTCGGGAAGGGGTCGTAGGGTATTTTTCGTGACCAAATTTGACTTTGAAGTGACGTTTTAGGGCGTCGCAAGTTTCAGGCGGCAAGGGACGGAACTCTGAAAGGGAAGCTGTGGCATGTGTGACGTCGAATCAAAGAATGACGTGACGCAATTTCGTAATTTTCTTCTCCCTCAAGTCCTCGCAAGTTTCAGTCGGCCTTCGTCCTATAATCGCATGGGTAGGTGGGGGAGAGGGAGATAGTGGGAGGGAATGGGGTGGGGGAGAGGGAGATGGTGGGAGTGGGTAGGGGAGAGGGAGATAGTGGGAGGGGGTGGGGCAAGGGGGAGAGGGAGATGGTGGGAGGGTTAGGTGGAGGAGAGGGAGATGGTGGGAGGGGATGGGGTGGGGGAGAGGGAGATGGTGAGAGGGGGTGGGGTGGGGGAGAGGGAGATGGTGGAAGTGGTTGCTTGGGGGAGAGGGAGATGGTGGGAGGGGGGGTGGGGAGAGGGAGATGGTGGGAGGGGATGGGGTGGGGGAGAGGCAGATAGTGGGAGGGGATGGGGTGGGGGAGAGGGAGATGGTGGGAGGGGATGGGGTGGGGGAGAGGGAGATGGTGGGAGGGGGTGGGGGGGGGGAGAGGGAGATGGTGGGAGGGGATGGGGGGGGAGGGAAGATGGTGGGAGGGGATCGGGTGGGAGAGAGGGAGATGGTGCGAGGGGGTGGGGTGGGGGAGAGGGAGATGGTGGGAAGGGATAGGGTGGGGGAAAGGAAGATGGTGGAGGGGGTGGGGTGGGGGAGAGGGAGATGGTGGGAGGGAATGGGGTGGGGAAGCTGGAGATGGTGGGAGGGGACGGGTTGGGGAAGAAGGAGATGGTATAAGGGGTGGGGTGGGTGGGGGAGAAAGAGATGGTGGGAGGGGATGGGGGGGGGGTGAGAGGGAGATGGTGGGAAGGGATGGGGTGGGGGAGAATAAGATGGTGGGAGGGGGTGGGGTGGGGGAGAGGGAGAATGGTGGGAGGGGATAGGGGGTGGGGGAGAGGGAGATAGTGGGAGGGCATGGGGTGGGGAAGAGGGAGATGGTGGGAGGGGATGGGGTGGGGGAGAGGGAGATGGTGGGAGGGGATGGGGTGGGGGAGAGGGAGATGGTGCGAGGGGGTGGGGTGGGGGAGAGGGAGATGGTGGGAGGGAATGGGATGGGGAAGAGGGAGATGGTGGGAGGGGACGATGTGTGGGAGAAAGAGATGGTGGGAGGGGATGGGGGGGGGGGGGGGGGCTGAGGGGAGAGGGATGGTGGGAGAGGACGGGGTGGGGGAGAGGGAGATGGTGGGAGGGGATTGGGGGGGAGAGGGGGGTGGTGGGAGGGGGAGGGGGGGAGAGGGAGATGGTGGGAGGGGACTGGGTGGGGAAGAGGAAGATGGTGGGAGGGGGTGGGGTGGGGAAGAGGTAGATTAAACTTGCCGTGCTTTGCAACCACCGATTGTGATGTTATATTTTTGTTTACTGTCTTCGCTCTCTCTCTCCCCGTGCATAGCACGGGTACCCGCTAGTCTATATATTAATGCGCAAAAAGGTAACACTTTGTGCAAGAACTCCTCCGAGCCCGTTACACCGATCGCTTTGCTTTTTGGCATCAGCCCAGAGGATGATTGGGAAGGGGTCGTAGGGTATTTTTCGTGACCAAATTTGACTTTGAAGTGACTTTTTTTTACGTTTTGGTGTTGCAAGGGACGGAACTCTGTCCCGACTCAAGTTTTGGCAACATGTGTGACGTCGAAGAATAACGTGACGTAATTTCGTAATTTTTTAATCCCTCCAGCTTTTAGGTCCTCGCAAGTTTCAGTCGGCGGCCTTCGTCCTATGATCGCATGGGTGGGTGGGGGAGAGGGAGATAGTGGGAGGGAATTGGGTGGGGGAGAGGGAGATGGTGGGAGGGGGTGGAGGAGAGGGAGATGGTGGGAGAGGGTGGGGCGAGGGGGAGAGGGAGATGGTGGGAGGGTTGGTGGGGGAGAGGGAGATGGTGGGAGGGGATGGGGTGGGGGAGAGGGAGATGGTGGAAGTGGTGGCTTGGGGGAGAGGGAGATGGTGGGAGGAGGGTGGGGGAGAGGGAGATGGTGGGAGGGGGGGGGTGGGGGAGAGGGAGATGGTGGGAGGGTTGGGTGGAGGAGAGGGAGATGGTGGGAGGGGATGGGGGGGGGGGGAGAGGGAGATGGTGGGAAGGGATGGGGTGGGGGAGAAAGAGATGGTGGGAGGGGGTGGGGTGGGGGAGAGGAAGATGGTGGGAGGGGGTGGGGTGCGGGAGAGGAAGATGGGGGAGGGGGTGGGGTGGGGTGGGGAAGAGAGAGATGGTGGGAGGGAATGGGGTGGGGGAGAAAGAGATGGTGGGAAGGGATGGTGTGGGGGAGTCAGAGATGGTGGGAGGGGATGGGGTGGGGGAGAGGGAGATGGTGGGAAGGGATGGGGTGGGGTAGAGGAAGATGGTGGGAGGGGTGGGGTGGGGGAGAGGGAGATGGTGGGAGGGGGTGGGGTGAGGGAGAGGGAGATGGTGGGAGGGAATGGGGTGGGGAAGAGGGAGATGGTGGGAGGGGATGGGGTGGGGGAGAAAGAGATGGTGGGAGGGGACGGGGTGGGGGAGAAAGAGATGGTGGGAGGGAATGGGGTGGGGGAGAGGGAGATGGTGAGAGGGGGGGGGGGAGGGGGGAGAAAGAGATGGTGGGAGGGGATGGGGGGGGGGGAGAAAGAGATGGTGGGAGGGGATGGGGTGGGGGAGAGGGAGATGGTGGGAGGGGACGGGGTGGGGGAGAAAGAGATGGTGGGAGGGGATGGGGTGGGGGAGAGGGAGATGGTGGGAGGGGATGGGGTGGGGAAGAGGAAGATGGTGGGAGGGGATGGGGTGGGGGAGAGGGAGATTAAACTAGCCGTGCTTTGCAACCACAGATTGTGATGTTTTATTTTTTAAACTCTCTTCTCTCTCTCTCTCTCTCTCTCTCTCTCTCTCTCTCTCTCTCTCTCTCTCTCTCTCTCTCTCTTCTTTCTCTCTTCTTTTTCTCTCTTCTCTCATACACATCCACTACAAATACATTGAAGTTTACCAACACGTTATAATTGTACTAAATATTGTGGACAAAGCTTTTATTTTTATCCACTTTTCAACATGTAACAGTACTTACTCTTCTTTTATTATCAATGTGTTTGGTAATTTCCAAGTCAGTCTGAGTTTGTATGTAAACATGCTATAAAATCTGTTTAATGGTCTCATACAGTAATATTCACACACCAGCAGTGATTTACTAGAACTCTTTAATAAGTTTAGTATCCCGTGCGTAGCATGGGTACCCGCTAGTTTCGACAGAAATGCCCCTACAGAACCCACCGAGAGTATTACCCTGACGGCAGTTTCACACTACAGGTAGATGCCACTATTGCCATGGTGTTTGGAATTTTCCTGCTTCGTGGTACCGCCTGTGATGGGCCGAACGCCAGCACGTTTCGCTCATGCCGCGCCCGACTGCCTCGCTCTATAGTGAAAGCTTGTGTGCTGGGATTCACCCTGTACTCGTCTCTGCTTCTCGCCTGCGTTATGAAACCATGCCAAACTCCTACTGCAAACAACGACTTCTCTCAGCGTCTGCTTTTGAGCGGCGACATTTGTGAGAACCCCGGGCCTGGGACAAGCAATGGAACCCAGACAGACGACTGCGCTATCGCCGGAGCAGACGGACCCGACGTGGCCGACAGGTTAGAGACGCTGCGCACACAGATGTCCGAGGAAAACGAAAGACTGACCAGCATGATTTGCAACAAGTTCGACAGCCTGCATAGTGAGGTTTTATACACTAAATCTTTCATGCAGTGGCTCTGTGACCAGCAAGAGCATATGAAGAACTTAATTCAAGAGGCGGAGAAAAGATCACAGGCGCAATACCAGCATCTGATAGAGTGGAGTCAGGCATTGCAGGTTGAACAAAATGAAATAAAAGAGAAGTTAAGCCAAGTTGCGAGAGAATGTCTGGAAAATCAGAACGAGGCAGAGAAACAGCGAGAGAACATAGAACTACAGTCTATCCGAAATAACATCAGGATCTTTGGAGTTCGAGAGGAAAGACAAGAGTCCTACTGGGACTGCCTCAGCGCTGTCATACACCTACTCCGAGAAACAGTTCCTGACGTTGACTGGCATGAGCGAGACATCGTGCGTGTACAGAGACTGGGCATGCGGAACAGTCAGCCTGGACGCCCCCGTCCAATCCTGGTAACCTTCGCCACTTGGTCGGACAAACTCTCACTCCTGCAGAGAGGCAGAGAAAACCTCAGATCAAGAGGAGTGAAAATTTCGGGTGAACTGACCACTAGACAAGCAGCCGTACTGCGTGATCTACGTAGACAAGGGCGAGTGGCTTATTTCAAGAATAACCAGCTGTACTACCGGAACACTGGAGCGCCCAACTCTACATCGCAAGACCCGCGAAGAACTGGGATCAACTATGCATCCAGCGGTCACTACAGCCACGGAACTGACACCGCTCGCTGCGCAGCGCAGAACGGGGACTCGAGAGGGCACACCCGTGACACAAGAATTGGACTGCAGACAAATGCCACTACTATGCGACCAAGACAGACAGACCTGAACCCCCCCAGTTTTCCCAAAGGTAGAAGGAGGAGACAGCAGCGGTTCAATGAGAAAAACCTGATACAGATCTCCGACTCCGAAATACACCATCGTAGCGTTCGGACTGAGGCAACCTTCAGCGATCCCAGAAGATATGACGCAGAGATCATCCACCGATCAAGAGAGGACGGAGATCAGTCGCCAGCAACAGCAGCTGTAACCGACATGCAGTCCGACGTTCCCGAGCCTCTTCGAGTATCGAGTCAGGTCATAGCAGACGATCACGTACTGTTGTCAAACAGTGAAGCACGTGACACCACCCAAACAGAAGAAATTCCCCGTGCTGTGCCGGCGAATGAGGAGCCCCCTGACGTCAGCAACCCCGTGAGGACCTCGTCCAGTGGTGGTTCACGTTTGGCGCGCTCTGAGCGTGCAGGGCGCGCCCAGCGCACCCTGCTGGACTGGGTAATTACAGGATCATCACAGACGAGCGTCACTCAGGCGGAGGAGCCTCAGGAGACAGATGACGGCGATGAAGAAGACCTATTCGATGATGCAAGGACGGAGATGGACAGACTTCCACTCACGAGTAGCTGTGCGGAAGTATCGTCAGCAGAAATGGACAGCGGACTTAACGTGTGGCGAAGAAGACTGCGTCCCTTTGCGGCAGGGAGGCCGCAAGGCTCCGCACCTGCTCTCCCCCCTCAGCCCGGAGAGTATGCCAAGGCTGCTGGCGAGTCCAGCTCTGACACCTAGGGAGACGGCCACTGCCCCAGCGTTGACACCTCGAACAAGGAAGGTATTCCTACCGATTGTCCTTTCGATAAATTTACTTTATTGTCATGGAATGTTGATGGGTTACTTTCAAAGTTTGATGATCCCGACTTCATCCAGTATATAGAAAAATTTTCATGTGCATGTTTGTATGAAACTTTTTTACAGCAGTTTGATTGTTCACATTGTTTAGAACTGTTTGACAAGTTTGTTGTGCCTGCTAATAAGTTGTCGTCGAAGGGAAGGTTGTCAGGGGGTCTTATCTGTTTTGTGAAGAAATCAATTGCTAATCTTTTCTGTAAGATTGAAGTGGCCTTCAACAATATATTAGTATTCAAGGTCGATAAAATCTTGTTTGGTACCATGAAAGATGTGCTCATATTTTTTGCATACGTACCCCCAACTAGTTCTCCATTTTATAAAACGGTAAATGAAGCTGATGGCATCGTTTTGTTGGAAAGATGTATTGCTTCTGTCACCGAACATTATCAAGATTGCTCTATATTATTATGTGGTGATCTAAATGCTAGAACGTCGTGTTATAACGCATGTGATAGTGATGTAATGTTTGACTTGAGATGGGACATAACGAATGTTCTACGCTTTTCCCATGACACTACTCTAAATGAGTTTGGCCGATCGCTATTGGCCCTGTGCACTGCGTATGATCTCACAATTTTAAATGGTTTGTTCGGGGAGGAATCGGGGAAATTTACGTACGTATCTCATGCAGGAAGTAGTGTGATAGACTATTTTATAGCGTCAGAGGATCTTCTCACAGTATTTGATTCATTGCGCGTGGTAGAATCAGTTACTTCCCCGCATATGTGTCTTGAGTTAAATATTTCCCGGGGCAATGCACATTCAGCTTGTAGGGAAGACATGGACGCCATGTCGACCACAAAAATTGTCTGGGATGCTATTTTTTCTGATGTGTATATCCAGAATCTTCAGAACTGTCTATCAGAACTAAGTGACAACGAAATGAAGATTGAATCACAATTAGATATAAATATGTTTGCAGGGGCGCTAACGGGATGTCTTGTGCAGGCTGCAGAATTTCTTAAAAAAACGTTTAAAACACGAGCTCAGTCGTATTCGAGAGGATGGTATGACAAAGAATGTGCAAATGACAAGAAAGCTGCCAGACGATATTTACGGATTTTCTTAACCACTAAGGCAGATGAAGATAGAAAAACATACATCAGGTACAGGAACAAATATAAACAGACCATTAGGGATAAGAAAAAAGAGTACAGAGCGAGTGTAAGTAATACTCTGGGTACAAATATGAGAGACAGTACAAAATTCTGGAGACAAGTTAAACTTCTGAGTACAAAATCACGAATTCTTTGTAGCATTTCTTTACAAGCATTGTATGACCACTTTAAGAGTATTTTTTCGTGCCTGCCATCCGTCGACCATGATTGCCACGTGCAGCCGGGAAGTATCAATTTCTTTGACAACAGCGATTTAAATTCACCCATTACACGGGCAGAGATAACAACTGCTTTGAGGTCTCTAAAAACTGGGACATCTGCAGGCACAGATGGTGTATTAGCTGAAATGTTAAAATCAGCTGAACACTTGTTGTTGCCTTTATTATTGTATCTATTCAGTGCTATATTTGATTATGGTGTGTTTCCACATGTTTGGTCGGAGGCTATCATTGTGCCGATCCACAAACGTGGACCGAGTGACAATCCTGATAATTACAGAGGTATTGCTTTATCTAGCACCTTCAGTAAAGTATTTACCCATGTTGTTTGCTGCAGGTTACAGAACTGGGCAGATCAGCATGACCTTATTCGAGAAGAACAGGCGGGCTTTAGAAAAGGGTATGGGACAGTTGACAACATATTCATTCTGTATGGTATTATTGAAAAATATTTATGTAAACACAAAAAACTTTATATTGGTTATGTAGATTTTAAAAAAGCTTTTGATACTGTGGACAGGAGTATATTGTGGAAAATTTTGCAAGAAAATGGGATTACAGGAAAAATCTTAGATATTTTGATAGCCATGTACGGATCAGTGCGATACTGCGTAAGAGGGAGGGAGGGTCTAACAGACTTCTTTGAGTGCTCCTCGGGACTAAAACAAGGCTGCAAAATCAGCCCGATCTTATTTTCTTACCTAATTAATTCCCTGATTGAAGAGATTTCGGAAAACAGTAAGCACGGTATACAACTTTTACCCAATACACCTGATTTAAGTGCCCTCCTTTTTGCAGACGATGTCGCTCTGCTTTCTGATACAGCAGTTGGTCTCCAAAATCAATTAAACTGTCTTAAAAGCGCAGCAGATAAACTTGGCCTGAAGATTAACACAGACAAAACGAAAGTAGTTGTATACAGACTAGGTGGATATTTGGCCAGATATGAAAGATGGTATCTAGGTGACGTACAACTGGAAGTGGTCAGCGATTACAAGTATCTCGGCAACATACTTTCGACGAAATTATGCTCCAAAGAGACACAGAAGGATTTGGCTTGTAGAGCAAGAGCTGCTCTTTTTCTGTTAACTAAGACATTGAGAAAGATTGCACAGGTAACACCAGATGTGTATTTTAAACTGTTTGATGCACAAATTCAGCCGATTCTTTTGTATGGAGCTGAAATCTGGGGAATGGATGATTGTCATACGGTAGAAAATGTACATCTACAGGCTCTGAAAAGTTTCCTTAACGTTTCTTCACGAACCCCTAATGATATGATCTATGGAGACACTGGGCGTTTTCCTCTGTCTATCAATGCCAAGTTACGTAGTATCAAGTACTGGCTTAAAATCTTGAAGATGGACGAAAGTAGGTTACCCTTTAGAGTTTATCAGATGATGCTGTGTACACCGAAAAATGAAGATTTTTGGGCAACCAAATCAAAAAAGATACTTATAGAATGCGATTTAGAAAATGTATGGTCAAACCAGCGGGTTACCAATGAGACAGCACTTCTGAGAAA
>JAWQFJ010016883.1:7500-18995 GCA_034096865.1 Theodoxus fluviatilis | reverse complement strand
ACCTTCAAAGGTTGATAGGCCGTAAGACACCATCCATCCATCCATCCATCCATCCATCCATCCATCCATCCATCCATCCATCCATCCATCCATCCATTCATGTGCTGGAATGTTGTGGCGCTTTCAAAACTGTTACGTCAGTTTCCTCGCCCTTGTGGTAGCTTAGTTAGGTGACGTAGTCAAAGTGAATTATTCTTCTGAAGTGTCAAATGACGTCATTCCAGCTGCTTCCAGATTGTTCTGGTTGATTCTAGACAGCCTAAAATGTATAAGAGGTTCGAGTGTGGGCATATGAGAGAGAGAGAGAGAGAGAGAGAGAGAGAGAGAGAGAGAGAGAGAGAGAGTGAGAGAGAGAGAGAGAGAGAGTGAGAGAGAGAGAGAGAGTGAGAGAGAGAGACATACAGAGAGAGAGAGAGAGAGAGACAGAGAGAGAGAGACATACAGAGAGAGAGAGAGAGAGAGTCTGAGAAGATACTTGAGTGCGAAAAGTCCTCCATTAGGAGTGATCCGTCCTCTACGGGATTGTGTCCCCAGAGTGAGGTGTGCTCCAGAGACTAAACACGTGAGATGCAACGTTCTAGCAGAGAGCGCACGACTGAGACAGAAAACACGTGTAAGGGCACGGTTATAAGCAATTGAGTCCTCCGAGAGTGAAGTTATTATGGTAATGCTGATACTGAATTTGCCACTCTGTATTATCCAGTACGTGAATACAGTTTTTTCGAAAACGACCACCGGATTTTGTGGACTTCGACTTTCCAGAGCAAGCCAGGGGAACCCCCGTATCAACAGGACTTGGCGCAAGCCAGGGGAACCCCCGTATCAACAGGACTTGGCGAAGGAGTCAAGCTCCACAAATGGTTCCTAAGATGGAGAAACAGTCGAAGCATGGATGGCGAGAAATGCTTAGCCCGATCAGCTGCACGCGCCGAGGTGACAGAGCAACCATCTGACGACATTGCAACAACATGTATGATGCGACTCATGCTCGACCAATCGACCTCTCCCGATTGCGTACTTTCGCGGCCTGATTTGCGTGTCACGTGGTACACACAAATTGTGCTGGAGGGTTTCCGAGTGCACAGCAGAGTTGAGCGTGGTTGTGATCGTGTTGTTGATGGTGCTTTTCCAGCGAGAAAATGTCAATACCAGCAGTGAAACAGAAAGAAAAGTACATTGACAGTCTTGATAAGTTATCAAGACTTCGTTATGTTGATAAAATATCAGCTGTGGGAGGACTAGATCCGTATAAAATTGTTGACTGGTCGGACGATGTAAAGCTTTTCCCCTCTGTAGCAGTTGAGGACATCCATGACTATTTGGTGCACAGAACCAGTTTCTACACCAGCAAGGCTTTGAAAGCTTTCAAGGCACTGGGTGCTCATAATCAGCACACATCAGGGTGGGTGAAGAGTCTCTTCGTTCACAAGCCACGAGGGTGTGACAACACAGTGATCACTGCAGAGGTAAGTGGGCCATCATTGGCGTCAGATTGTTTAGCCAGTTTTCAGAGTTTTGTGTTCCTTTCACTTGATGCAGCTGCACAAATTTGAACCTTAAAAAGAAAAGATGTATGTGCATATCAAAAGTGAATTAATGTTTGCTCTTTAGAATTAAAAGGTGTATGAAAACATGCATACATGTGTCAACAGTGAATTGATTTTTCTTGTTTTTTTACTTTTAGGTGTACCATTCCCAGAGCCTGTCGGAGAAGCCCCTACAGCCATGGGTTATTGCGGAGGCTGATGGTACGATTGTTGCTGCCCACTGTGATTGTATGGCTGGTATTGCTGAGTCGTGCAGTCACGTTGCAGCGTCGTTGTTTGCTGTTGATGCTGCAGTCCGTCTTCGAGACAGCCAAACACCAACCCAGGTAAAACCCATTTAACAACTTTAAATAAGTGATACAGGTGTGTATGTTATGTGACATGTGCAGTGAAGTAGATGTTTATGCCATTTTAACACTTTTCGACCCAAGTAAATATAGGTAAACCAACCTCTGGCGCCCAAGTGAATTAGTAATTTTCAGTACTTTGACATAAAACGTGGGGTACCTCATAACAAAAGTTGTCAAAACAAAAATTTATTAATTTCAAGGTCGACACTGGTTCTTCACTCTCCTTACTTACTCCTGACCGGCTTTCATCAGAATATGACGGATCATACTCGTCCAATTCATTCTCCTTTGGATGCGCTAGATAACAAGCTGAGCTCATTTGCAGGCACTCGATGCAGAATTTATTTTTATTTAAGTACGTATTGTTTTACATCTACGTATTGAAACGAGCTGAACTCGTTTGCTGGACGCAATGTGTTAAAAGATGAAAAATTCAATGTTTCTTCTTTTAATATTGTGAACATTTTGCTTTGTTATATTTTGCAGGTGCTTGCTGGGTGGGTTGTTCCTCTAACGAAGGATGTCGTTTACGCAAAATGTGCTGACATTGACTTTACAAAAGCAGCAACAAAAAAACGACAGCTGGATGCCCTGATCGACGGAACACCAAGCCAGGTCAAAGCAAAAAGAAAACCAGCAGCTGTGCCAGAGACGATACCGGAGGAACTGCGCACTCTGTATGACTATTTCATTTGCAAAAACTGGATTCAAACCAGCAATCTTGTCGCTGGTCCCAGAATATGCTGCGGACTACGAGGCGGCCACACTCACGAAACTGCCCAAGTACCTCAAGGATTTGGAGAACGAGGACCTGGTGAAAAAGATGCACAGTGAGGTGCTGCCTCATTAATGTATCTGCGTTTTGTGACAAACGTCTTGCTCGGCGGTACTGTACTCCATGCACCATAACGGTCTGCGTGATTCGGGTGTAATCTTAAGCTAAACGACGTTCCGAATGTGGGGCGAAGCGGTTTAGATAGTGGGGCGAAGAGGTTTGGATAGTGGGGCGAACCGGCAAGAATGTGGGGCGAAGAGGTTGGGGCGAACTGGCAAATGGGGCGAAACGTCCATGACCCGACTTCTTCCTTGCTTCTCCAGCACTACTCAGAGGGCCAGCATTGTTTCATGTTGTTTTTACATTCCACAATTATGTTAGACCAAGTTCACCATAAGTGATTTCATGAAAACAAACTTACCCTTGATGAAGTGTCTAGAACAAACGCGTGTCCAAGTGCGAACTGTCTTGTCTGTCACCTCCTTTCTGTTGATCTGTTTGATCCAAAGTCGTCTTCTTTTTGCTGTCAAATCGCGAATTTGTGACCCCTTGTTAGTAATCACTGTTGGAATCCTATGGTAGGACACAACATTCGTTCGTTTACTACTGTGGGAACAGCCATTCACACAGCAATCGTTCGTCATTGTGAAAATGAAAACTTCAAAACACGCGGCTGGCAGTGCTTTCAGAGTAACGACCCTCCAGCAAACCCTCCAGGGGCGTGTACACAGAAAGTGATGACGCGAATCGGGAGAGGTCGATAGAGACAGCAGAGAGAAGCCCTGGAGGAGAGAAAACGACACCATGAACAGCGGGAAGAAGGAGAAGAAAAGGAATATCGCCAGCAGAAGGAGCAAGAGGAAAAGAAAAAGAGGCACGGAGAGAACAGCAAGAAGCCGGAGGGTGACGGCGACACTTTGGGCGTCTTTCAGCGAGCAACTAAACAGTCCAGTCGAGTTGGCCAAGTGCGCATGTCATGACGTCATTCGCTGAAAGTTGGTTTAGCTCAACTTTAGTTCATCAAAATGGCTGCCACCTCTATGTTTTTTCTTTACGTCTTCCTTGATTGTGATGAAGAAGGCCTTCTGATGAACGAAGGGCGCTCCAAGATGGTTGCCTTGTACCGACAACCATTGCGCATCATTCCACGGGTCCAGGGATGCATGGGTGTCGTGGAAAGAACGGATAGCCGCACATTTTCCAACACTTTCCGCGTGTCACCACCAGTGTTTGACGCATTGCATGACAGGATTGCAATGCAGTGAAACACAAGACAAATAACTTCATAATTATGTAGCCAATGCAACCTTTACTCTTTTTTTTTCATTTTTACCTCACCCCTGGTTAAGCAGCGAAATATTATTATCCACAAAAAAGCAAAGTCAAAGAAAAATGTGACGTGCTTCAGCTTTTTTCCGACGAACAATCATTCTTACCGCTTTTTGTCAGCCATTTTGGAACTAAAGGAACTGCTGGTGATTTTGCGCAGGTCCGACTAAAGTCGCTGGAGTGACGTCATCGAGCTGAACTAAAGCATCTTTCAGACAACTTTAGTCAGACTCTAGATCCTGTAGTTCTCGCTGAAAGACGCCCTAGCTCTTTGATCCAGTTCCATCAATTAATGAATGACTGCTGGAAGAGACGCGAAACCGCTCCTCTCGTCTGGAGGACCAGCGTGGACAGACCAGGTGCTGCAACTGTGACATGACGGGCCACATCGCTCACCGCTGTCCACAACAACCAGCCCCTCAACCCAGCTCTGACAAGGCCAAGAGGACTACCACAGCCCAGGAAAACTAGGATGTGATCAGTCCTCTACGGGCTTGCGTTCCTAGAGTGAGGTGTACACCAGAGAGTACACATGTGAGTACAGCGTTCTAGCAGAGATTGCACGACTGAGACAGAAGACACGTGTAAGAGCACGGATAACAGCGATTGTGTTCTCCAAGATCCATTCTCGAGAGTGAAGTTAATATGGTATAATGTTGATTACTGATTTTGCCGCTGTGTATCGACCAGTGCGTGAATAAAGTTTTTTTCGAAAACGATAACCGGATTTTGTGGGCTTCGACTTACCGGCGCAAGCTAGGAAAACCCCAATGTTAACAGGAAAACCCCAATGTTAACAGGAAAACCCCAATGTTAACAGGAAAACCCCAATGTTAACAGGAAAACCCCAATGTTAACAGGAAAACCCCAATGTCAACAGGAAAACCCCAATGTTAACAGGAAAACCCCAATGTTAACAGGAAAACCCCAATGTTAACAGGAAAACCCCAATGTTAACAGGAAAACCCCAATGTTAACAGGAAAACCCCAATGTTAACAGGAAAACCCCAATGTTAACAGGACTTGGCGAACGAAGACAAGTTGCAACAGAAGCAATTTACTTAAAGAGAAGACAAAATTTGTTTTCAGAGTCGTGTAAGAAAGAACTTGTATCAGCTGACAGGGAAAAAAAAAGAACAAGGTGTGTGTGTGTGTGTATGTGTGTGCGTGTGTGCGTGTGTGTGTGCGTGTGTGTGTGTGTGTGTGTGTGTGTGTGTGCGTGCGTGTGTGCATAACGAATGCGAGGAGAATCACATTTCGGAAGAATGTAACAATGTTCATGTGTCGTGTCCACAAAAAACTCGTTCCATTTGGTGCATGGCTGTTCATAGTTTTCGACAAAAGACAGCAATGGCTGCTGAGATGACACGACAATTGAAACACAGATGCGCAGACCCTTTGGCAACGCAGCTTGCTGTGCTACATAATGTGCAAGTCGCTGGGTCCTGTCTTGTATTTATTATATTACACTTTTGTAATTTTTATACAGACCCATAAACGATTTGTAAACAAACATACTGATCGAGGGGAGTGTCCCGACGCCGTAGCTTGCCAATGTGCACAGCCGAAGTGTGATGAATATCGAAACCGGTAGGCGACTGAATTCACAGCTACGGTCTTCAATCAGCAGTGCCTATATGAGCGACCACATTCGTTTAGCCGATAGCCGTTTCAAACTCAGCGCCGTTTGCCGCGAGAGGTCGGCGATCGCATTCCAAGTTCCAACCGCGCGCATTCTTTATTCTTGCCACGTCAGGCAAATTAAACTGTCTATTCAATCCATATCTACACCGTTATCATATTCCAGTAGAGTTTGATATCAAACACTAAATAACACTTGGGTCAGACTGACTTGTACTTGCGATCCTATTACGACAAACGGCGCTGAATTTTGCAAGTCGACGCTCGAGCAATGAGTATGGCACTTCGTTCGTCGCTCCAGAATGACTGGGTCCACACACCGCGGTGTGACTGAAGACTGATTCTTTAGGTTGGAAAATCTTTATGAAATAATCGCCGACAGGTTTCGTTATTCATCATGCTCCGATTGTGCATGTCGGCCAGGTACGACGTCGATCAGGTTTTGTTTACAAATCTTTTACCGGTCTGTGTACAAATGAAAAAAGTTAAACTTTTCCATTATCAATATTGTCGATGCTTTTTCGTTGTGACTAAATTATCTTCATGCTTGGATGCAAGTTTTCACCATCATCAGCCGATATTTATTCGTCAAAAAGTACGGACACATACTACTTCTAATATTATATGCATTCCATTTTTGATTCTTCAAAGATGGAGAATCACATGTGGATGCTACTATCTTTAGCTTCACCATGGAGAACCTGTCATGGAGAGAGAGAGAGAGAGAGAGAGAGAGAGAGAGAGAGAGAGAGAGAAGGGGGAGGGGAGGGGAGGAGGTGTATTCTTTATGGCTTTGTAAAAGCGTCAAAAGCTCTTCTTACTTTAATGTTGCACTTAGGTGAGAAGGTACTTGAATTCTGGAGGATAAACAAGCTTTTCAAATTATCACAGCCCTTGAGAATCGCGGGGTTGGCCATCAAGTGCTAAAAGACGCTCACATGATCAAGTAGTGGCGCCCGAGTAATATTACGTCGCAACGGGCAGCCTATAAAGGGTGGACCACGTGACGTCTGCTGCATAGACTCCTGGAACGAGTGCCAAGCACCACCGTCAGAAGCGGCCCAAGCATTCCAGGTGAGATGGAGTGGCCGCCGTGTTTGAGAAAGAATCATGGGAAATGCGAAACCACACTTTCTTTTGGAGACTTCGGTCTTCTCAAGAATCTGGCAGTCAGCTCACTTTGCCTTGAATGCGCAGCCGACAATTACTGTGATAACTTCATTGGGGGCATGTTATGAGCATTTGGACGATAAGTATTTAGCCTTTTTTCACGTTCCCAAGGTTTATTCTTAATTAAGGGATGCTCATTTAAAAGGAGAGGTTCGCCGTTTTTTCAGAAGCAAAACAGCGATATGAAAATATGTTCAGACTGCACATCTTGTTGAAATACATTTTTATTCTTTTTATTTGAGAAAAGTGTGCTTGAAGCCATTTGCAAGCTCAGTGTCGGCACTCGACGAGAGGAGGTCACGTCAGTTGGATTTTGTGACGTAGTACGTTACTAGTGTGACGTGGTACATAATTAGCATGACTTCTTATTTTGCTGTAATCGGCATTTTCGAGTATGCTGTTGTATTCGTGAAAATATCCTCGAATACTGAATCAAATTCACCCCTAACTTACAACTGTTTCTTCAAAATGGGCGATTGTTCCTTGAGGGACCGGGCAAATATTGTGGATGAAGCAGGTGTTGGGATTGTGTAACCAAGTGAAGATAGGAAAGTGAGGAGATGGGGTAAATGCTTTCTTAATGCCATTCGATAACTGCAGTGCTGAATCATACAGTCGTTTGCCTTACTTTCATTTATGACTTAAAGCACTTTTTGAAAAAGTTTTAGTTTTGATTCGTGTTTTTTTAATACGCAAAGACATGTTAAAACGGATACACTTGGAATAGGACACGATTATAATAATCATCATCATCATCATCATTAAATGTTTATTCGAATCGACTTGGGGCCAATTTTTGATGAAATGTTTGAGACAACAAAGTGAACGAACCAAAATGTATCAAAATTACAAGTCTTGTCTTGCGAATCAACGCCAGGCTTGGAAAGGAAAGTCACTCTGTTGGTCTCGAGCACACCAGCACGTGATCATCTTTTTCGATCTGATGACTCTTTTTACCGGCTCGACAGATGGGCAGGGAATGAGACCAAATAAAAAGGAAAGCGCCAATGTTTTACTAAAAAGTTTTCGCCAGGTGCAAGATGGGTGGATGGATGGATGGATGGATGGATGGATGGATGGATGGATGGATGGATGGATGGATGGATGGATGGATGGATAAATGGATGGATGTCCCTCGTTATTCACCTCTTAACAAGTTTGAAGGGTTGGGAAGTTCCTGTAAATACTTTTTTTGCTTTGGCCCGTCGTAGACGTTTAAACCAAAGCTAACGACACAAGGTTGCCAATATAACATCCCACATTGTCACGATATTTAAATAAACCCAGATTTCTCCGTCCCAGGGATAGAACCACGGCACTGTGCCTCGCACATCCATCTTTTGACAGGCGGAGATGGGCGAGCATGCTTTGGGGTTGGACATTGTGCGAGGCGCAGTGCCGTGGTTCTATCCCTGGCACGGAGAAATCTGTGTTTATTTAAATATTCACCTCTTAAGAATCGCGTAGGGAGACGCGGTGGGTCTATTCTGACCCCCAAACCAGGTGCAAACATGTAGGCCTACATCCAGGAACTAGTGACAGTCCTCCTCCTGCGCCCGATGACGGCTGAAAAAAAAGTTTATTGCGCCGCAAGATACACATCGCCACACGATGAACAAACGAAAAGTTTTTTTAAAAATAAATATTTTCTTACGAATCTAACTTAGCAAATTACAAACCAGACAGAAAAACATATTGACTGGGGTGGGTGGGGGAGAGACATGAGGGGGTGGGAGGCGGGGGTGGGTCGGTAGGAAGAGGATAGGTAAGAGGAAGGGATAGATGGATAAATGGATGGAGGTTTACGGACTATCAGCCTTTGTAGGCTATGAAAGGCCATTATGCACGAAAATCACTAGAATAATATAGAGTGAGCGCAAATCCAGTCACGATGTCCCTCTGTATTCGTCTCTTACGAATCGTGTAGGGAGACGCGGTGGGTCTATTCTCACCCCCATCCCACAGGGGGCGAGAGGAGGGGAAGGGAGAGGAGGGGGAATTGTGTGTTTTTCCATTGTCCCTGATCCACCATGTTACCTCTTTCTTGTGATTTTAATAAGGAATAGACATTGATCTACACACACACAAATTCCAATTAGCTTTAAATTTTTCAAGAATCCATATACTTTTAAAACTGTTCTTTTTCATTTGGATGATGTGGTGTATATATTGTATCAATTTATATTGGATTATCTTTTGGTTAGCAATAATAAATGTTTTCTAGAGAGGCTTAGAATGTGACTAACGGCTTTGTGTTCATAGCATTTGTAGAACACCAAAGTTAAGTGTTCGATGAAGAAGTTGGGATTTATATACCTTAAATAAATTTCTCACCAATAAAATTGGAGAAGGGGCACTCAGTATGTGTTCTATGGTCTTTGCAGAATGTAAAATTATTATCGTCTTTAATTCCAACAACTTTAAGAAAGGCATAATTGGAAGCATTATGGGGAGAAGTTTGAATTGGAAGCACCTTGTTTTTGAATCTGGGGTAAATGAACTAAATGTACTCCCTTTCAATTTTAGCTCAGGATAAGTACTTTGGATAAGAAAAAAGGCAACAAATCGTTCTGACATAATGACTCTTTGCCATTGTATTAGATAATTTCTATTGTACAGTTTCCGATAATAAATAATTTTTAATTGTCTCTTAACAAAGTAAACTTTGGGCAGGCGCCTCAAATTATTTTTCATTCTGTGAGGGCACATTCCATGTTTCAGTTTCTCGTGTCCGCAGCTGAAGAAAATCCGTCAGCAGCATGTGCGAGACCCTCTGGTTGCAATTTCAGCCAGATAGCGTCTCCTCAAGCTGCCGATTAGCTTTTTTACTTTGTTCTGGTCCGGAGACTCCCATTCTTTCACAAGGCACTGTTCAAGTTCCCGTAGATTTCTTGGCTGTTGCGGAGGGTGTGCAATAAGTGCCTGGAGCATGTCCCAACTGTGTTCTTTCAGATTTGGATCTAGAGAATGAGCAGGCCACTCCATACAACCAATAGTTTTTCTTTTGTAGGTATTTCTCGATGATCCTTGCACGGTGGGAAGGGGCGTTATCGTTCAATAGAATAACGTCATCGCCAACAGCACCAGAAAAGGCTCCCTCGTGAACTAAAAGAAATCTCATCCTTGTACTGGACTGCAGTGAAGAGATCCTTGACGCAGCAAGTGTAGATTCGTTTTTCTCGTCCATACTGATACCACTCCATACCATAAAAGATCCTCCGTTACATATGTCGTGCTCTCTTATGCAAGCGTTTGTGCATTGTTCTCCTGGTGGTCTCCAAACCCTCGAACGACCATCAAAGAAGGCCAGGCAAAACCCAGACTCGTCAAAGAACACAACTGGAGTCCAGCTGACGTGATCCCGAGCCCGAAGTAATCGACGCTGCTTGTGATTTCCTGCGAGAAGAAGTCATATGCACGGCCTCCTAGAGTACAAACTAGCTTTGTGAATTCTTGTGCGGATAATCAGAGTTGAAATATTTGATCTGGCAACATGAAATAAGAATGAATGAATGAATGAATGAATGAATGAATGAAAGAAGGAAGAAAGAAAGGAAGGAAGGAATGGGTGGATGTTTACTGTCTATCAGTCTTTGTAGGCTATGTAAGGTTGTTACGCAGTCTGCTAGCTCGTTTTCTTTACATAATACGTCTAGGGGGAAACACACACACACACAGCCGAACTGGCAACACTATCTCACAGTCATTCTATCAAAATGATGGAACAAGACGGAATGAACAATGAGGACAGGTCAAAATTACATCACTTTAATTTGTTTGGATAATAATTCAGAAATGGATAATTAAAGATTAGTAATGTAGAGATAATAGCTAGGGCTTACCAACCATTAAAAAAAGTATTTATCTGACTTCGTAGGCTGTCCGACGAAACACGTGGTTTCTGGAGGAAAATACGGAGTGGTCAACTCAGTTTCACAGTAGTCCACTTTCATGAAGGAATATTCCTTCCTTTGGGACAATAGTTGCAGCGGCACAAGTGAATGTAGACGAGGGAGAGTGGGGAGGGGGTAGCAGCACAGGAAAAACAGGAGCTCAAAACGACGAAACTTGTTCCTTGCAGTCTTGTTGCCTGGCTGCCACGTGGAGTCGTGCTCCTTATCTCTGCACTCACGTGGTTACGCTGTCAAGTGGAGGTGGAAGGAAAACTCGCTTCAGGAGGGAGAAAGACTGGCGTAGAATCCCACGTGGAAGCTTGTTTGTATGGAGGTTGTATCACGAGCTGTGTAGTAGAGGGACGTCTTACACTTCAGGAGGGAGAGAGAGACGGGCAGACGGGCACGTGGCGGTTCTCTTAGGTGTGGTGGAATTCGCGCGCTGGCGTTTGAAGGCGAAGCTGGCGCAGTTAACGTGGTGTATCGCTCAGGTGTGATGGAATTCGCGCGCCCGCGTTTGAAAACAAAGCTGGGTCAGTTCACGGGGTGGTTCACTCAGGTGTGGAGGTCGTATTGCACGCCTCCCACTCGCAGGGCGGGGCGTTTTTATACTTCCAACAATAACCCTGGGGTTTATTATCCAATGAAAACACTCAGGTCTCGCCCGCTCCACCCCACGGTCCAATCGCATGTCCTCCACTCTGCTCTGAATTAATTTGCATTAATGTTTGCGTTGATTGGATAGATGGATAGCGTCCCACGGCCCAGCAATGCTCCAGGCCACGCTAGT
>JAWQFJ010016882.1:10000-14920 GCA_034096865.1 Theodoxus fluviatilis | reverse complement strand
AGTGTGTGTGTGTGTGTGTGTGCGTGCGTGCATGCGTGCGTGCGTGCGTGTGCGTGTGTGTGCGTGTGTGTGTGTGTGCGTGTGTGTGTGTGTGCGTGTAAATTCGAGAGAGTAGAATTAGTGAGAATATGGCGAGAGGCAAGGGAGAGCGTGGAAAAAAGCGATTGTGTCCTCTACAAGATGGCGCCCTAGAGTGCAGTAAATTCGAGAGAGTAGAATTAGTGAGAATATGACGAGAGGCAAGGGAGAGCGTGGAAAAAAGCGATTGTGTCCTCACGAGATCGAGCCCGAAACTGCAGTTACTATGGTAACGCTGATTACTGTGTCGCTGCGCATAGACCAGAGCGTGAGTAGAACTTTTCGAAAACGACTTCCGGGTTTTTGGACTTCGACCTCCCGGCGCAAGATGGGAGAAGCCCCGTGTCGACAGGACTTGACAAAGGCGACCAATCACAGCACAGGCTATGCAAGGCCATTGATAATGCAAAATCATCAGAGCCGGTCAGAGCATAAAGCATGCAAGTCTTGAATTCCCCAGTTATTTGCCTTTCACGAATCGCGAGGGGAGATGCGATGGGTCTATTCTTATCCTCCAACCATCGCGAGGTTAAGGTGTGGTTTCTCAGAAGCAATGCTAACGCATCATACACGATGCTCTCGCGGGACTAGAGGTGCGTTTCCTTTCGAAGGATGTGTTTGCAAAATATTCAGAGACGAGCGATCGCAGCGACCAATCGCAAAGACCAAGGGCGTGTTTGTTTGACCCAAAATCTTGAGAGAATCGCGAGGGCTAGGCGTTGCCTACGTTCCTCGCTCATAAGGACGCACTCGCCGTGAAGGCGGGAGGCCGAGGGAGGTCCGGAGCTCCCTCAATTGGTGTGTTCTATGAAGTGAAAAACCTGATGTGATATCTGAATCGTCAGTTATTTCGTCTATCGGCAACTTCTTCACCGACTCTGGCGCCAGGACGCAGCCATGTTCTTCCGCCTTGCGAGATGATTGGCCGTTTTTCTAGCTGTAGGAGCGTCTCACTCGCCCTCGACTAACCGTTCAGGGAGAATCGCGAGATTTGTGGCCAAACAAAACGCGCCCCAAAGCTTTTCTCCTGGCTGAACCTGTCTCCGCAGGCGCCCGCCGTGAGCGCCAATCTCTGAACATTAAAAAATATATATATGGAAAGGAAACGCGCCTCTTTATCCGCGAGAGGATCGTGCATGATGCGTGAAGGCCGTGGTACACAAGGCAACTCAACACGCCACACACACAGTGGCAGCCAAGAGCGCTCTTGCTCCACTATTGCCAGCCGTGATTAGCTGCCACGATGTATGCGGCGTGTTGAATTGCCTCGTCAACGACGGCCTTTGGGATTGCTTGTGAGAAACTGGCCTCAGGAAAAGCCGCGAGACAACGACGTAACCATGCCCATCTTCTTTATCAAGTAGGACACGAGCATTGAAGGCATTTCTACAAGAATATGAAAAACGACTCCTTCATAAACGACACACCCACCGCTCTATGAGGCTCCTCGGTATCTGCACATCTAAGCTTGCACAGAAATCCAGCAGTCCATGCAAGACCGCACCACCCCCCCACTCTCCCCCCCCCCCCCCCCCCCCCCCCCCCCCCCCGCCGAGGTATTCATCAGCTGCTGCCGTAAAAGCGGCTCGTGCTACAAATATGACCCTCGAAATTCAAAGCCGAACTTTGTGGACTTAAAGAACGCAGTCACAAGCAGTTAAAGAGCCGACGACAAAGGTGGTAAATGAATTATTGTTGTTTTCGTTTGGCAAAAAAAAAAATTATATTTTTAATCGATTGATATTTGCAAAACACACCTGGGGCCGTACGCAAGAGAATGAAGTAGAGCAATGTATTCATGAATAGCGGTATTCAAGAATACAGTGCCAGTGATTTGTATGCAGTAAAACTGAATAACGTTCATCTGGCCGTATTTCTACGAATAACTTATTCAATCAGTTCAATCCAGAATTACGTTCAAGTAATCTATTCCGAAATGGCGACATATTTTTTGTGTCAACTGTATCGGACGAAATCGAATATTTCGAGACCGAAGCCACCCCTTTGAAAGACATGATGACGTTCAAATTCAGGAGAGAGGACATCCACAACGTGACTGATGAAATATGCAATGACCTCCAACTCGTTAGCCGACACGGAGCTTTGCCACCACTTGTGCAAGTCATGACAGTTCTGCGGTTCTACGGGAGTGGTTCGTTCTAGGACGTTTGTGGCGAACTGATCGGCATTCGCCAGTCTCCTGCGAGCCGGACAATCAGCAGAGTAACTGATGCTCTCATCAAACAAGTTCCTGTCTGGGTCCTACTACCAACACTGGAAGAGGCTGCGAAGACGAAGAGACTCTATTTCAGCGGAATGGCTTTAAAAATGCGATTGGACCTATTGGCGGCACCCAGATTAGAATTCAAGCTCCTTCTGTACAAGAACACGAGTTCGTTCATCGTACATAGTGCATTGACTTCCTCTTGAATCAAGTTAGCTTTCCTCGATCTTTTGTGGTGCACTTCCACAATCGCTTAACAAATTTATAGTACGCTATGAGAGCTCGGCAGGAAGTACGTTCTCGACGTATGCGCATGCGCGAGTTGTGGGAACTTCCCATAGGATCCTCGAATAGCTTTTCCCTGAGAAAGTGCGCCTCATGCATACCGAATAATATTTGAGAATACAGGAGGGATGACTATTCCTATTCTTGTAGTATTCGGAAATAGATATATTCCAATTTCTTGCATACTGCCCCTGGAAAAGTCGAAACTCGCGTTATATATAGAAAGTGACGTCACAGGTGTACATATAATTATTATGTCAACGTATTCATCACATCGCCAACTGAGAAAGATCTCCTCTGTCCGTAGCTTTCTCACACAAGAGGCTGTCATTCAGCTTGTCACTTCCTTCATTCTAAGCCGTCTCGACTACTGCAACTCCCTGCTTGCAGGACTACCATCCAAACAAATCTCTCGCCTTCAGCGGGTTCAAAACAACGCTGCCCGTCTCATTTTCAGAAAATCCAAGAGAACACATGTTACCCCTCTTTTTATGAAACTCCACTGGCTTCCTGTTGAGTACAGGATCCAGTACAAACTCGCCACTCTCGCCTTCCGTTGCTTTGATGGAACTCTGCCGCCCTATCTCTCATCTCTTCTTCAGATCTACCAACCCTCTCGCTCTCTCCGCTCAGGCTCCGAAAAACTTCTCTGCAAACCTAAAACCACCACCAAATCCTTTGGCCAGAGATCCTTTCACTTTCAAGCACCTTCTGTCTGGAATGCTCTGCCGTCATCTCTCCGTGGCATCACTTCTCTTCCTTCCTTCAAATCTAACCTCAAGACCCATTATTTCCGTAAAGTTTTTTCAGTGTAGTGCCCCTAGGGCCTGACTGCTTCCTGAGAACAGTTAGTGCATTGTACATATCTGTATAAACTGTTTGTTTTGTTTTGTTTTTTCGTCTGTATGAATGTTGACTGAATGTCTGGTTTGTGTTGCTGTGTTGTTTTATATCACCTGCTTTTCATCTTTGTTTCTCTTACCTTGATGTATATTACTTTCATATACATTCCTATTGTGTGTGTTTTTTTGTTTTTTTTTTGTTTTTTTACTTCTATTTTCTTTTTCTTTTCTGTTCTTTTTTTTTAAGGCGCTTTGAGTCTCACTGTGTGGGAGTATTGCGCGGTATAAAAGTGATTTATTATTATTATTATTATATTTGCCGATACTCCTGTGACGTCACGAAAACAATCATGTAAAAGTTTCATGAGTTGTTGACCAGGTGAAAAGTAGCAATTTTTACAAAGCATTACACACACACACACACACACACACACACACACACACACTCACACACACACTCACACACGCACACACACACTCACACACACACTCACACACACTCACACACACACACACGCGCACACACACACACACACACACACACACACACACACTCACACACACACTCACACACACACACTCACACACACACACTCACACACACACACTCACACACACACACACACATACACACGCACACTCACACACACACACACACACACGCACACACACACACACACACACGCACACTCACACACACACACACACACACACACACACACACACACACACACACACACACACACACGAAAAACTAGAGCTGTATGAGTAAAAGAATGTCAAGTCACAATGTCCTTGGTCATTTGCTTTTCACGAATCGCTCAAAGTAACGCGGTGGGTCTGTTCTTACCCCTACACCACAGGGGTGTCTAAGACACTAAACCCGGGAGTTTGACGCTTTACTTTCGTGAGGGGACTGTGTCATAGTTCCACATTCCGCACTCCGCATGAACGACAAATGTGATGAATCGAGATAGTCTCCCTTACCAGAACGAAAGATCTCCGCGTTTATGAACGCGAGGGTTCAGAAACCCAAAAATGCCTATTTAGGAAGCATTTCAGAATGTGCTCTTTTTGGACGCGCGCTTTTAAAGGGCAGCTCCCTCATTCGAACCCAAAGAATGGATAAGACGGGTGGGGGTAGGACTAAGAGTAGGGGTGGGGAGGGCTGGGGGTGGGGGGTGGGGGATTGGGCTGGGGTGGGGGTAGGGATGGGGTGGGGGTAGGGAGGGGGGGTAGGGCTGGGGATGAGGTAGGGCTGGGGGATGGAGGTGGGGGTAGGGATGGGGGTGGGGGTGGGGGTGGGAGATAGGGCTGGGGGCGGGGGAACATTGGGGGAGTTTCAAAGTTTGCACGCACACCCCCCTTCCCTTTTGCGCTGTTGTGTCGAGTTGTTTACGTTCCACACTTGGGAGATCTCTCCATGCAACCGGATGCGGCACAAAAATGCTTTCTGAATGTACGGTAATGGCATGAGGGTCTCATCAAGAT
>JAWQFJ010016882.1:0-2500 GCA_034096865.1 Theodoxus fluviatilis | reverse complement strand
TTGATTTTTGCATGAAGATATCATAGTTTGCCATTATTTGATTAAATTATTATTAATTGATTTCTCATGACCTCTTCTTCTGGTTTTGAGAGAAAGAGACATCGCGAATGAAGGCAGTGACTGTTATGTGTGCAAGTCAGGCCTCATCCATCCATTGATAAATTAACATACCCCTAGACTCAGAGGACGACTCGTAACACTAGATTTTTGTTTCTTCTGCGAGCACTTGTGCTTGGGTAACTGTACGTGTGAAAAGGCTGACAAGAACAAAGAATGAATGAATGAACGAACGAACGAACGAATGAATGAATGAATGAGTAGTTTTACTGCCTGTCAGTATGTGTATGTTGTTTACGGCTATCATTCACTAAAATCGCTAGAAACTCTGAGAGGAAGAGCATGTCTAGTCTTAATTTACCTACTTATTCGCCTTGTAAGAATCGCGGGGGGAAACTCCGCAGCCAGGCGCCAAGTATGAGTCATAATGTAAATATATGATGCGGGTGAATTACACTTTTATGATATAATTCGGGCAAAGTGTGCAGATGTCAGAAACGTCGTTTTTTATTTTAAACATCCCTGTCATAAGCGCAACTCCATTGCTGGGTTCAAGCAAAGATTATAGGTTACACAAAGATAGTTCATTAGCTCATTTAGTCCTTCAGCTGGCCTATACCCCCACTGACCCCCCCTGGGGAATTTATGAGACATATATTCCCAAGTACCCTTGCCATTAAGGTATTGATTGCCGGATGTTTGGTTTTGATAGTCCGGTGGGTGTGGGTATGGGGGCTGTTGACGTAAGGGTACCCCCCGAACGCGCGGTTGTGCAGGTATTGACTCCTAATGCTCACGTTTTCTCTATCAAAGTGTTCATAGACACATCCTCATATGAACTACAGACATCTAGCAACTGACTGTAAGTTATTTGGTGTCGATACATTACTTAGTGTTGAAATGGTGCAGATATTGTTCGTGTGTTCAGATCACTGTGTGTGTCTCTCAAGTGCTGATGGTCTCACAACACTATCTGAAAGTGTTGACGAGCTCTGCTCTTCACAGGAGGAAGCCGACACTAAAATCATCCTACACTGCCTGCATGCCTCAAAGGTTTCATCCAAAGAAACAACCATCACGGTGAAGTCCCCAGACACGGATGTCTTCATTCTCCTGCTGTTCTTTGCCAAGCGTGTCAGGAATGACATCTTCTTTGACACTGGAACAGGCAATAATCGAAGGCTACTTGATATCAAAGAAATCGCCAAGAAAGCTGGTGCAGAGATCTGCGCTATCCTGCCAGCAGTCCATGCCTTTAGCGGATGCGACACAACCAGCGCGTTTGTACGCAAGGGCAAAATCAGCCATCTGAAGATCATAAAGCAACATCCCGAGTTCCACAGAGCTTTTGCTGAGCTTGGTGTCATCGGAGATCTCAACAGCACAGTGCTTGCAGAGCTGGAGCGCTTCACTTGTCAGCTGTATGGTCTTCCGTCAGCTGACATCAACAAAGTCAGGTACCAGAAGTTTGTCGAGCGATTCTCAACAAAAGAAGGACAGCTTCTTTCATCGTATGATGGTGTGGACATGAGTCTGCTCCCTCCCTGCAAGGACTCGCTCCAGATGCACGTTGAAAGAGCTCACTACCAGACAATGATCTGGAGACAGGCAGACAACCCTTTGCCAAAACTTCCATTGCCAGAAAATCACGGTTGGGAGAAGTCTGATGGAAAACTGCAGATCAAATGGACCAAGGGAAACCTCATGCCAGAGGAACTCTTAGATGTCATGCTTGAGACACTCCTTGAGACACTTCTCACTGCAGAACAAGAAACCTCCGAGAATGAGTGTCCAGACACAGACTTTGGCGACCTTGTCTTTATGGATGAGGCTAACAATGACAACTAAATGAGACTTACAACTTTTGCTGTGTAGTAATGAGAACAATTGCTACAGCTTATTTATCCTGCTAAGACTTATTCAGCAATTTTGGCACTGCTTAAGTGCAGTTAGTGTTGGTTATGTTTGACTTTAATTTGACTGATGTACTCTTAATTCTGTAACTGTTAATGATAATCTTTGTATGCTGGAGAATGGTTATGTTTGACTTTAATTTGACTGATGTACTCTTAATTCTGTAACTGTTAATGATAATCTTTGTATGCTGGAGAAAACCTGAGTAATTTCACAGACAATTGGCAACTAGTGTAATATATAGAGTTTAAATGTGTTTGTATATAAGATTATTCTTGCAACATTTTTTACTATTTGCAGCTGTTTTAGTTTGAAATTTTCACGTTTTAGTTTGTAATTTTCACGTTTTAGTTCATAAAGTTCCTATAGTTGTTTAAGAATTCAAGGAGATCCTTGATTTGATGTTGAACTTGGATGGGTCAATGATTATGACACAAGTTACAATAAAACAAAGACATATTCTAGGTTGCGTTTGTTCTCTCTCTCTCTCTCTCTCTCTCTCTCTCTCTCTCTCTCTCTCTCTCTCTCT
>JAWQFJ010016876.1:0-10000 GCA_034096865.1 Theodoxus fluviatilis | reverse complement strand
GCGATTCATAAGATGCGAATAACAAGGGACACCGTGACTTGATTTGCGTTTAATATAAACTGTTCTAGTGATTTTCGTGTTTAATACCCTTACATAGCCTACAAAGGCTGATAGGCGATAAAACACCCTCCCTCCCTCCCTCCCTCCCTCCCTTCGTCCGTCTGTCCCTCCGTCCCTCCGTCCGTCCCTCCGTCCGTCCCTCCCTCCGTGCGTCCGTCTGTAACTCCGTCCATCGCTCCCTCCCTCCCTCCGTCCGTCCGTCCCTCCGTCCCTCTCTCTCTCCCACTGTCCGTCCGTCCGTTCGTCCATCCGGTCATCCGTCCGTTCGTCCGTCCCTCCCTCCGTCCGTCCGTCCGTCCATTCGTCCGTCCGTCCCTCCGTCCGTCCCTCCCTCAGTCCGTCCGTCCCTCCCTCAGTCCGTCCAGCCGTCCCTCCCTCTGTCCCTCCGTCCGTCCCTCCATCCGTCCCTCCGTCCCTCCCTCCGTCCCTCCATCCGTCCCTCCATCCGTCCCTCCGTCCCTCCGTCCCTCCCTCCATCCGTCCCTCCGTCCGACCCTTCGTCCTCCTCCCTCCCTCTGTCCCTCCGTCCGTGCCTCCGTCCCTCCCTCCGTCCCTCCCTCCGTCCGTGCCTCCGTCCCTCCCTCCATCCCTCCCTCCGTCCGTCCCTCCTTTCGTCCCTCCGTCCCTCCCTTCCTCTGTCCCTCCGTCCGTCCCTCCCTCCGTTCGTCCTCCCTCCCTCTGTCCCTCCATCCCTATCTCCGTCCGTCCTTCCTTTCGTCCGTCCGTTCGTCCGTCCGTCCCTCCCTCCCTCCGTCCGTCCCTCCGTCCGTCCCTCCGTCCGTCCCTCCGTCCCTCCCTCCGTCCCTCCCCCTCCCTCTGTCCCTCCATCCCTCCCTCCGTCCGTCCCTCCTTCCGTCCGTCCGTTCGTCCATCCGTCCCTCCCTCCGTCCGTCCGTCCGTCCGTCTGTCTGTCTATCTGTCTGTCCGTCCGTCCGTCCTGCCGTCCGTCCGTCCCTCCCTCCCAAGTCCATCCGTGCCTCCGTCCGTCCGTCCCTCCGTCCCTCCGTCCCCGTCCCTCCCTCCATCCGTCCGTCCCTCCCTCCCTCCGTCCGTCCCTCCCTCCGTTCGTCCGTCCCTATGTCCGTTCGTCCGTCCCTATGTCCGTCCGTCCGTCCATCCGTCCGTCCGTCCCTCCCTCTCTCCCTCGATCCATCCCTCCCTCCGTCCCTTCATCCCTCCATCTATCGTGTGGGTGTGGAAACTTATCAGGCAAAACATTTGAGTGTATGAGTACGGACTCCTATAGTTATACAAGCAGGTGGTGGAGGAAGCTAATGCAGGTTTTTCAGACATGCATAGGTGCAAAACATGAGCATACATTCTTGTAAAGTTTTAAAGCAGCAGTGAGTGCGAGGGAAGAATGCATTCAAGGGAGAGAAATCGACAGAACAGCTGCGGTTGTCTTTCCTTAAACTAAGCACATTCACTGCAATACTTATGACTTGACTTGACTTGACTTTTACGACGTTTGAGGCCTTTTGTGAGGCCTGTTCGACGTTCCATGTGATAAACTAACTTTGCTGCAATGCGTGGCGGGCTAACTACTAGATCTATTGCATATTTTGGCATTCTGGTGTGTAGAGGGTGGGGAGATCTTTCCAGTGTTCGTCGAGTGCAACTTTGAAGTCATGGACTGAGGCAGCTGTGACAACTGCATCTGGTAGGTTATTCCAGGTTTTGATGATACGTTGTGAGAAGAAGTTCTTCCTGATGTTCAGCCGAAAGCTGTCTTTATGGAGTTTCAGCGAGTTTCCACGCAATTTAGTGTTGCTGGACAGCTTGAACGTTGGTTTCTGCACATCGTAGTAACCATGGAGGTATTTGTACACCTCTATCATATCTCCTCTCTTGCGTCTGTGCTCCAGGGTTGGGAGTTTGAGTGCTCGGAGTCTCTCTGGGTACGTCTTGTTTCTGAGTGATGACAGCAGTTTGGTTGCCCTACGCTGAACGTCCTCGATGTCACTGCATAGCGTTTTCATGTGTGGTTGCCAGACACAGTGGCCGTACTCCAATCTGGGTCTCACCAAGCTTTTGTACAGCAGGACGAAGGTCTGCTCTGTCAGATAGTCGAAAGACCGGCGGATGACTCCAATGACACGGTTTGCCTTCGATGTTGCATGTGCTACTTGGTCCTTGAAGGATAAAGTGCTGTCAATCATCACTCCGAGGTCCTTTTCTGCACCACTCTCCGCAAGCTGCAATCTCTGGGGTTTTCCATCAGCATCTTTACTGTTCATGAAGTATGTCGCTTGTGTCTTTTTGGACCCCATCTTCACAACACTGCATTTCTGCGGGTGGAACTTTAGAAGCCACTCTTCAGACCAGATCTGTAGTTTGTCAAGGTCGGTTTGTAAGTCCTGCGGTCCCCCCTCAACGTCACTCCTGGTGTACAGCTTGGTATCGTCTGCGAACATTATGATCGTCCTTCCAACACCGCACACCACTGCTGGCCTAGATAGATCCCTGGCTGCACTACCGCTGCTCTTTGACATGCAAAATGATTACAGACATATGATCACCTCAGCCAATCCCGTACGTACAGAGTTGTCAGGGTGGAGACGATCACCTCCCTCGCCTTCGTCAATCGTCTAGCAGTGCCGTCCGTTTCGTGTACTATACTAAGGCGAGAGCGCTGAGCAGACGCGGACAGGACTACCTAGAGGTCTCGTGTTGGTGTCGTGGTGACGGAAGTAAACACTGCGCAGACGACAGCCCAGCCATGTTGAAGGAGGAGACGTTGGACGTTGGAGTGGAGATGTGACTCCAGACTGCTGCAGTCTCCGTGCTGTGGTGTGAAGTCCTGTGTGACGTCAGAGTGGATACGAATCCTTGAAGAGAAGACGGACAACGATTACAGGTGAGAGGACGATTGTGGTGTACTTCGATTTCCCTTTCGACTTGGACTCGTCCGTCTCCTCGTTCTCCTCGTCGCTGCTGACTTTGTCGTCTGTGCTTTCTTTTCTTTCGTCAGATTTTGGTACCCTCCAACTCGCAGCGATTGTTATCTCGTTATCTCTGATGTGGTTAAACAGAAACATACGTGGTTTATCATCATCTCAAACCTATTTGACCTTACTCTTATCTAAAACACTGGTTAGAAAATGAAAGTAGATCGTGTGGTAGTGTCAGCCATTTTGAAGTGGATCCCCCTCACCAGAAAGTGGAGCAGGAAGTACGGGTAGACGTGAGAGCGTCCCTCCTGAGTGGAAAGAGCGACAGTAGTGGTCAGTCCATTTGTAGTCAGGTCTCTCTGGGTGAATGTTGATGTCAGTGGCAAGCTGAAGGGAAGTGTGGGTGACTGTTGATGACAGTGGCAAGCTGAAGGGAAGTGTGGGTGACTGTTGATGACAGTGGCAAGCTGAAGGGAAGTGTGGGTGACTGTTGATGACAGTGGCAAGCTGAAGGGAAGTGTGGGTGACTGTTGATGACAGTGGCAAGCTGCAGTGAAGTGTGGGTGACTGTTGATGACAGTGGCAAGCTGAAGGGAAGTGTGGGTGTCTGTTAATGATTGTGCCAATCTCCACCACCACTACCACAACAACTACCAACCATCACAACGCACCACCACCACTCACAACCACAACCCATCACCACTACCACCCATCACCACCACTCACCACCACCACTACTACCCATCACCACCACAACCACCCACCACCATCACCACCACCACCGTTACCACCCACCACCACCACCCAACACCACCACCACCAACCACCACCACCACCACCACAACCACCCACACAGACCACCACCACTACCACCACGACCCACCACCACTACCACCACCACTACCACCACCACTACCACCACCACCCACCACCACTACCACCACCACAACCACCCACATCCACCACCACCACAACCACCCCCAACCACTACCACCACCGCCACCACAACAACCACCCACCACCACCACCCACCACAACCACAACCACCCACACCCACTACCACCACCACGTTCACTACCACCACCCACCACCACAACCACCCACCACCACAACCACCACCACCACCACCTCCCACGACTACTACCACCACCAACCACCACCACAACCACCCACACCCACCACCACCACCACCCACCACTACTACCACCACCACCACAACCACCCACACCCACCACCACCACTACTTCCAATACCACCGTTACCACCCATCACCACCACCCACAACCACCTTCACCACCACCACCACCACCACCACCACCACCACCACCACCACTACCACCACCACCACAACTCACCAGCGCCACCCACCACCACCCACAACCATTATCACCACCCAACACCACCACCACTACCATCACCACCATCACCACCACTATCCCCACATACCATCACCATCCAAAACCACCACCCACAACCACCATCACTACCACCACCCATCACCACAACCACCACCACCACCACCATCACCACCACTATCCCCACACACCATCACCATCCAAAACCACAACCCACAACCACCATCACCACCACCACCATCACCACCACCACCATCACCACCACCCCCCATCACCACCACCACAACCAACACCACCCATAACCACCACCACCCACAACCACCATCACCACCACTATCCCCACACGCCATCACCACCACTATCCCCACACACCATCACCATCCAAAACCACCACCCACAACCACCATCATCACCACTACTAGCACCAGCACCACCCACCACCACCACCAGCACCACCCACCACCACCACCACCACCACTACCACCTCCACCACAACCCATCACCACCACTACCACCACAAACACCAACCACCACCAAAACTACCATCATCATCATCATCGTCGTCATCATCATCATCATCATCATCATCATCATCATCATCATCATCATCGTCATCATCATCATCATCGGCGGCGGCGGCGTCATCGTCATCGTCATTGTTGTCATCATCGTCATCATCATAATCGTCGTCGTCATCATCAGCAGCAGCAGCATCATCGTTGGTAGCAGCAGGCTGAAGTGGCAGTGTCATCTTTTGTGAATATGCTTAAGCAATACACTAATATTTCATGTAGACCTGGTCATTTTCAATATCTTTGTTTCCAGAAGTTGCCACCATGGCTTCTGGGGGTCCCGATCTATTTGCCTGGTTGTCTGAAGAAATCCTCACCTGCGAAATCTGCAGTGAGGAGTTCGACTCCAACACCCGACCTCCCCGAGTGCTGCCCTGCTACCACTGCTACTGTGGGGTGTGTGTGGAGAAACTCACCGAGCATGGCAAGCTCAAGTGTCCCAAGTGCCGACAGGAGGCTGCAGCCGACAAACCCTTCCCCATGGAGACCCTACGAGTGTCTCTGCTGGACTGGAAGCAGTCAGTGCTTTCTCAGGAGGGGGTGGCCTGTAGCAACTGTGGAGAAGGCAGCAAGGCAACCAGCAAGTGTCAGGACTGTGCTGAGTTTTACTGCAGTGACTGCACAAGTCAACACCGAAAATTCAAGATGTCCAGAGACCACACTTTGGTTTCTCTGTCCGAGGCAGCCAAGTCCCCAGAGAAGCTACTCCAGACCCTCAGTGAGAAATGCGACAGCCATCCTGACAAGAACCTGGAGCTGTTTTGTCTGACGTGTGACAAAGCTGTCTGCTCCATTTGTGCTCTGACACAACACCTGGAGGGCCACAAGTTTGTGGAACTGCCAAAAGTCCTGGAGGACATGAAGAAAAAAGTAAGTATTTCCTTGTCTGTTTACAGGGACACAACATTAGCCACTCTTGCATGACTGTAGTCCAAACGTCACTGATGTCACGTGATCCTTGTCAAACCAAATGGAATGCACTGCCACCTAGTGGTGGGACTGGCTCTGGTTTGGTTCACTCCAGGAAGGGAAAGACTTGACTGTTGTCAGTGACGTCATCACAGATGAGGAGTGCTGAAGGGAAGCACAGAATGGATGAGTTTTACAAGGAAAATACAAGGAACACGACAATGGTTTCATTGGAATCTACAGTTTCCAGCAGGACTGAGTCGTACGTGTCCTGAGATCTGTGTGCGGAACTTCGGCAAATTTATGGATTCTGATGAGTCAGGAATCCTGAGCTGCATAAAAATATCTGGTCGAGTTTTCACAGACTCTGTATCTTCCTCACATGCACTCAATGTAATTTAAAGACTTTCAGGGGTACCTCCGTCCCTGAAGTATGTTTGACCGATGTGGGAATTTTTTCATCTGAATTTGTTCTTATAAAGGCACATCATTATGTATTCTCATGCAATGCATGTCTAATCTAAATCAATATACCGTGATGGCTTGGAGTGGCTGTTCATGCCAGTGTACAATACAGTAATGATACTAACAAGAATGGAATGGAATAAAGCGATTGATTTATCATGCAATGAAGATGATAATATTTCTTCTTTTCTGAATGAAGGAGAAATGTCAAGAAAGCTCATGAATATATTTCTGTTGCGTTCCTTCCCAGATTTTAGACATCTGCAATCAACTGGACAAGGCCCAGGAAAGCTTCCAGAAGAAAGCAGAAGAGTCGGAAGCAAGCCTACAGGCACTGGAGAGCAACCACAGGAAGGCAGAGAAAGAAGTGAAGGACGCTTTTTCCAGTGTGGTCAGCACAGCCATGGAGAGGCAGGCAGAGGCGTTGGAGGAACTCAGTGCCAAGGTAGGTAGAAAACGAGAGAGAGAGAGAGAGAGAGAGAGAGAGAGAGAGAGAGAGAGAGAGAGAGAGAGAGAGAGGTGGGGGGTGGGGGTGGGAGAGTGAATTTACATGTGGGACTATAAGAGTGTGTGTGCATGTGCGTTTGCATACACGCTGGCATGCGTGCATGGGAGTTAGCATGTGCATCTGTGTGTGTGTGTGTGTGTGTGTGTGTGTGTGTGTGTGTGTGTGTGTGTGTGTGTAATACTCTCTTTAATTTCTGATACGTCATTTTGGTTTTAGATTTGGAATACACATATTTTACTCTCTTCACCCCATGTTAAGAGAGAAAACCTTGTAAAACTTAATGGGTACCTTAAATAGAATTTAAATTATAAAAAATATTTAGACATTTTTATTTTTCTTCCTCTTGATAATATAGTTATTTCTCTCACATAGAAAATAATCATCTTTCCTGTGAGGCTCATATAATAGGCATAAAGACTTTTAAATACTAGAATATAGCACAGAGTCTATTAAAACAAGCAGGCCCTCAACCCCAATTCCCTTCCCAAGTCTCTCTGACATCTTATCTACAGCAAACCTACACTCTAAATCTCATGCAAATGAGAGAAGAAAAAAGTCTGAGCTGTCTCCCCCTTGACCACAATCCATGCTGATATGGTCTAGGACACAGTCCTTCATACAAGAACTTGTTTTACTGTCTTTTTAATTCTTCTTACATGGAAATGTAAAACATGACTGTGCAGTACTCACATTCTAAAATCAATACAGTACTTTCATGAGTCCATTTACAGAAAGTCTTGCACCAGACATGAAGGTAGAACAGTATATGCACTGTTCCTAAGTTTGGCACATGTTTTGTGTACGGCAGGTGAAGAGTGAGCAACTCCGCCTGGAAGAACAACTGTCCTCCTTCAAGTCTCTGCAGGCTGCCACCCAGTCTGCAGCAGACTATGGGAGGAGGCTGGTCTCCCTGAGTTTGGCCTCTGAGTTGACCAAGGCAAGTGCTGACTTGGAGAGGACTGCTGCTGACCTGAAGGAGAAAGTGACCACACCTGTGGCTGCTGCTGCAACCTTCCAGGTAGGCTGCTGTGGATTTGTTTTTACTTGACGACAATTAGACACGTTTTATTAACTCTCTTCACCTCACACACTAGGAGGCATCCTTGTAAAATTTCACGGATACCTTAAATAAAAATTCAATTATGAAACTTTTTACCCAGACAAGTTTAATTTTCTTCCTCTTGATAACTCATTTCTCTCACATAGAAAATGATCATATTTCCTGTGAGGCTCAAATAAAGGGCACAACAAGGTTAAAATACTAAAATAGCTCAGATTCTATAAAAGCAAGCAGGCCCTCAACCCCAAACCCCTTCCCAAATCCCTCTGACATCTTATCTACAGCACAGCAACACTCTAAATCTCATGCAAGTGGGAAAAGGATTTTTAAATCTTCCCCTTAACCACAATCCATTTTTATCAATATGGTCTAGGATAATAAACAGACCCTCATTCAGGAAGGTCATGGTGAACAACATGTTTCTCTCACACAGAGAAAATATTAACCTTTCTTGTGAAGCTCAGATAATGGGAAAAAACCAAAAAAAAAAAAACAAGAATAGCCACAAATCTAATAAAGTATACAGGCCCTCAACCCCAATTCCCTTCCCAAATCCCTGTCACATGTGCACGGCCATTTTGGGGGACACAGCAGGACTTCCGGGGTGAAGAGGGTTAAATGACTATGGAGTATATGCTGACCTGCTTTTATTGTTGGCACTTGTTCCTGTCAAGACTTCAGAAGGAGAACAGAGTTGCCTCCCCTAGACTGTGATTGACAAATTGGAGTTCTGCAGGGTGTGGGTGAGTGGGTGGGAGAGAGAGAACGAACGAACGAACTTTATTTTACAAGGGTAGTGAATTAGGCAGTAGTGCCTTTCTTACATTCAGCCCTTGAGGCAAAATATATGCAAGTGTGGTAAGAGAGAGAGATAGATAGAGAGAGACAGAGAGAGAGACAGAGGGGGGGGGGGGGGGGGGGGGGGGGGAGGGGGGAGCGGGGGCGGGGGAGATAGTACCCCCCCCCCAGAGAGTAAGAGGGAGGGAGGGAGTGGCCGAGGAGAAATGGGACGAGAGGGAGGGCGGGGGAGGGGCTGGCGGCAAAAAAAAAAGCAAAAGCACAAAGAGACAGAGGAGAAAGAAGGGAAAGAGGAAAGAGAGAAAAGAACGGAAAAGAGAGACAAAAGAAAGAAAAAAAAAGAGAACGAAAAGCAACAGAAGAAAAAGAGACAAAAGGAAAGAGATAAAGTTAAAACAACACAGTAGAGGGAGAAGATATAGAAGAAAGAACGGAAGATAGAAGAAACAAAGATGAAGTATGAAAGAAGAAGATAAGGAAGAAGAGAAGCTCAGAGAAGAATAGATAAGACCAAGACAACAGGAGTGCAGGATAATAGATAAAGGCAGAGAAGCAAAAGAGAGAAAGGTAGAGAACGGGAAGAGAGGAGAGCAAGAACAGACAGACCAAGAGAGCGAGATAGCTATAGAAGAAGAGGAGAGACGAGAGAGAAAAATGAGCGAGAAAAAAGCAGAGAACAAAGAGGGGGGTGTGATAAGGGAGGGAATAAGGGAGTGAATAGAACGAAGAGAGTGAAGAGAATGAGAAAGCGAAGGAAGAGAGTGATCAGAAGAGGGAAGGCGAGAGGGAAGCAAGGGAAGAAGAAAGAAGAGGAGATCAGAAGGAGAATTTTAGAAAGGAGAGAGGGAGGAGATGATGATAAAAGTAAGTGAGAGAAAGAAGAGAAGACGGAGATAGAGAGAGAGTAAGGCACGTAAGGAGAGAGAGAACATGAGGCGAAGGAGTCGATTCGAAGAGAGAAGAGGAGAGAGAGAGAGAGAGAGAGTGTAATTATCGCAAGAATTAGACATGTACAATTTCTTAAACATACTAAAATGGGTAGATAGTGTACCAGAGAAACAAGATTCAAAGATGGTACTTGACGTAACTACAATGACAGATCCATAAAAACAATTTTCTAAACATCCAAATGTTAAAAACAAATAAACATACATGAGGGCCAAAGCCTTCTTGGTGTACCACTCCCTCCCACCACTCCCCCCCCCCCCCCCCCCCCCCACCAACAGCACGGAACCCCTCCAATAGATAGCTCAGCCAGGGTTGGCCGAGAAGTAAGCCTGTATGTGAAGGAATGGACAATGATTAGGCCATACAACACGTAGCCGTTCGCACTGCCTAGAATGTCAGATGAAAAGCGTGGAAAACTAAGCCGTAGGATGATG
>JAWQFJ010016875.1:5000-10166 GCA_034096865.1 Theodoxus fluviatilis | reverse complement strand
ACAAAGTCGATCTTTTGAACCGCTAGTGGTTTGACATCCTCTCCGTCATTCGCCTCATCGATTGTAGCCTCGTTCCCATCACTCCCGCTCTCTTTCTTGCGGTCGTCGCCTTTAACATTCGTAGGACGAGTTGTCACCTCAGTCCGAAGTGCTGATTTCTCATCATCGTGCACTGTAGTGCTGTCCTTCTCCACTGCACACAGCGAAGACATGTCACTTCGCGATTTCGTGTTCACTGTTGCCTTATCTAGCACACGTTCTTCAGTCGCGCTCTTTCTCTCTTCGACTGACACATCCATTGTCAATTTCTGCTCAGCGAGGACCTTCTCGTCTTGTGGTGGAGAGGAAGGGCTCGCCCCACAGCGGCTGGACGTGTCACCTGCCTCTACCTGCGTTGTGCTCTTACCTTCACCTGGACTTTCTCGGACGTCTCGCTTGCTGTGGCGGGCGTCGTCACCACTTGAGCCTTTCTCCGTTTTGCTTTCCTCCTCCTCCCTTCCTGACCGTCCCATCAGTTGCAGACAGCACGAAGGTTCCTGGTCTTCCTCGTCCATCGAATCAACGTTGGAAGGTGCGAGTAGAGAAGAGTGTTGAAGATCACAACTGCTAAATCCCTGACAATCTCTCCCTGTGGTCTATTAGCAGAGACGTTCGTGATCCTTTTATGTGTTCTGCTTTTAGTGTGGATGGGCGGACGACGGGATATACGCAAATGTGTCGTGCTGATTAGGCGCTGAGTCAGCCCTCAGTCGTGTGACACTCTGTGACTGGACAGGAAGAGTAGTGTACAGTGATACCGAAATAAATGAAACGATTAGAGTAGAGTAGAGTAGATTCTTCGGCCTTCTTAGGCGTCCAGGGCCTGTTGCCGATTCTGATGGTTCTCTGGCTGTATTTGCATCGCTCTTACTGGTACTGGTCTTCTGACCAGGCCTAGTCTTTTTCACTTGTGAAAAAAAGAAGAAAAGAAGGCCTAATTGCTGTGCAGCATCTACGCCAATGGTTCTTCCAGCTTGAACATATATCCCAGTAAATGCTTGTCCACTCTGTTCTTGAAGGAGTTCAGGCTCGGTGCCTCAACTACGCTGCCTGGGAGGCTGTTCCACATGCTTACAATTCGCTGGGTAAAGAAATGCTGTCGTAATGCCGTGTTGCATCGGGTTTTTTAAGGTTGTAGGCGTGACCTCTTGTAACCCTATTGTCATCGTAGGACACCAGATTCTCTCCTATCTGGTACATGCGGTGCGTATACTTGTACATTTCTATTAGGTCGCCTCTTGTTCTTCTGTAGCACAGACTAGGGAGCCTCATCTTGACAAGTCTTTGTTCATATGTGAGATCCTTCAATCCCGGAATTATTTTAGTGGCCCTCCTCTGTACTCCCTCAACGAGTTTTTTGTCTCTTTCCAGTTTGGGTGCCCATACTACGTTTCCAAACTCTAGGTGCGGTCGTACTGGTGCTATGAACAGTAGCTTCATGGATTCGCCGTCCAAGTGTTCATAAGATCGCCGGATGAGACCCAATATTCTATTTGCTTTGTTCACTTGCGTTTCAATGTGTTGGGAGAACTTCAGTTCACTATCTATCTGCACTCCTAGGTCTCTCTCCACTCTAGTTTCTTCAAGCGTCACCCTTTCTTGACTGCCATGCTTTCTCATTTCATATTTTCTTTTGGTCCATAGCATGTCATGGGTCAGATTATCAGTGTTTGTGAAAAAAAAATGTTGTCAGATTTATTCTGTTTTTGTGCCTTTGAAGAGATAAGCTGAGATAGCTTAAGCTAGATCTAAGAGGTGAGAAGATATGCTGACATCGTTCAGACCATACTTAACTGCTCCGAAAAACAAACAAACAAGCAGGGGACGATCTACACTCCAGCTAATGAATTCCAGATCACAAGTTGTCAGTAACTTTACGCATTCTCCCGTGAGGTGCTTGAATAGTGAATTCCAGACATTATGAGATCAGTTCCACACTAAGCACTCCATACCAAGTAAGAGTTTTGTTACTTTTCAATGGAAACGTGCCCCTGTGGTTTGGGGATGGGACTAGATCCAGCATGTCTCCCAAAGCTCTTCGTGCAAGGCAAACAGCCAGAGTAGTTGAGACCCGACTTGCTCCTGCTCTAAGTTACCAGTTCAAGTGACATTGATACGACTTCCAGCCGGTCGCGGTCGAGACGTCGGGTGTCTTCGGTCCATCTACCCGCGACTTCCTCCGCTGCCTCGGGTTCAAAGTCGCCACAGTCATCGACGACCCAAGAGAACGGGGCTGGCATTCTGTGAAGCCGAGTCACGTGGCTCTGGCACAGTTCGCAATGAATGCGTAATAGACTTGACCCTTCGCATTACAGCATTGCGCCAAAAATAGTTCGTTCTGATACTTTTTTTCTCTCCATATTTTACAGAAATCATTCAGATGTCGAAACGTGTTTCCATTTAAACAGAAACATTTTATTTTATCAAATAAGCGCTTGTTTATTGCCTCAACAAGAGTAAATTGTGAGTTTTGTGCGAAACAGTCATAGAACTACTTTAACGGCGTATGTCAGGGAGCAGGTCGGCTATCCCACAAGCCTCTCGTGTGACCTCCTCATGCATATTTTGGATGAAAACCTTCCATCACGTGATGTCAACTCGGCCAGAGACACTTTCGCCGGTAGGTGAAGTCTCTAGTGAACTAGAAAGCGGGGCTGGCTCACCCAGGGCACCCCCCTCGCCATCGTTAGGGGCAATGGCCACTCCGTCCTGTCATCCTGCCGACTCCCTTAGCTTCTTGTTATGCCTCTCCCCTCGCGGGTGACGCGGTCTGTTTCGCAACTGCCCTTTTCTAATGCTCCTTCCTCCCATTATATAGCTATTCCTTTTTTTCCTCTCTGTTTCAGCCAGACAGGAGAGTGAACATGTCCTTCTACAGACGTTTCGAAAGGTTCAGCTGCCCATTCAGTTTTAGACTTTTTTCTATTTTTAAGACTGTACATAATAATAACTTGTTTATCTTTCTGAATAAAGATTCAAGTGATCTTGTAGATTGAGGCCTTACACAGCTCACTAAGGCTTATGGACCATAAAACTTCATTCTTTCTGTCATTCATTCACGCATTCCTTGACCCATTCATTTGCTCGCTCATTCATTCATTCATTCATTCATTCGTTTGTTTATTCATTCATTCGTTTGTTTGTTCGTTCATTAATCCATTAATTTATTCATTCATTTGTTTGTTCATTCATCCATTCATTTGTTCATTCATCAATTTGTTCATTCATTTGTTCATCCATTATTTATTCATTCATTCTTCCATTTGATCATTACTTCATTCATTTGTTCATTCATTCATTAATTCGTTCGTTCATTCATTCGTTCGTTCATCCAGGTTTGGACATAAAGCCCTCATCACGTTATTGTTGACGTGACTCCACAAGGACTTCCACGGCATCATGGGCACGTTGCCTACGCTAGGAACCTTGCAAGATCTTGCGAGGAATAGGCCAGCGTCAACATGTGTCAACACTATGAAAGCAGATGTATAGGCAGTCAACATGTGTCAACACTATGAAAGCAGATGTATAGGCAGTCAACATGTGTCAACACTATGAAAGCAGTTGTATAGGCAGTCAACATGTGTCAACACTAAGAAAGCAGACGTATAGGCAGTCAACATGTGTCAACACTATGAAAGCAGATGTATAGGCAGTCAACATGTGTCAACACTATGAAAGCAGATGTATAGGCAGTCAACATGTGTCAACACTAAGAAAGCAGACGTATAGGCAGTCAACATGTGTCAACACTATGAAAGCAGATGTATAGGCAGTCAACATGTGTCAACACTAAGAAAGCAGATGTATAGGCAGTCAACATGTGTCAACACTATGAAAGCAGTTGTATAGGCAGTCAACATGTGTCAACACTATGAACGCAGACGTATAGGCAGTCAACATGTGTCAACACTATAGAAGCAGATGTATAGGCAGTCAACATGTGTCAACACTATGAAAGCAGTTGTATAGGCAGTCAACATGTGTCAACACTATGAAAGCAGTTGTATAGGCAGTCAACATGTGTCAACACTATGAAAGCAGTTGTATAGGCAGTCAACATGTGTCAACACTATGAAAGCAGTTGTATAGGCAGTCAACATGTGTCAACACTATGAAAGCAGACGTATAGGCAGTCAACATGTGTCAACACTATGAAAGCAGTTGTATAGGCAGTCAACATGTGTCAACACTATGAAAGCAGACGTATAGGCAGTCAACATGTGTCAACACTATGAAAGCAGTTGTATAGGCAGTCAACATGTGTCAACACTATGAAAGCAGATGTATAGGCAGTCAACATGTGTCAACACTATGAAAGCAGATGTATAGGCAGTCAACATGTGTCAACACTATGAAAGCAGATGTATAGGCAGTCAACATGTGTCAACACTATAGAAGCAGATGTATAGGCAGTCAACATGTGTCAACATTATGAAAGCAGTTGTATAGGCAGACAACATGTGTCAACACAATGAAAGCAGACGTATAGGCAGTCAACATGTGTCAACACTATGAAAGCAGTTGTATAGGCAGTCAACATGTGTCAACACTATGAAAGCAGACGTATAGGCAGTCAACATGTGTCAACACTATGAAAGCAGATGTATAGGCAGTCAACATGTGTCAACACTATGAAAGCAGATGTATAGGCAGTCAACATGTGTCAACACTATAGAAGCAGATGTATAGGCAGTCAACATGTGTCAACACTATGAAAGCAGATGTATAGGCAGTCAACATGTGTCAACACTATGAAAGCAGATGTATAGGCAGTCAACATGTGTCAACACTATGAAAGCAGATGTATAGGCAGTCAACATGTGTCAACACTATGAAAGCAGATGTATAGGCAGTCAACATGTGTCAACACTATGAAAGCAGATGTATAGGCAGTCAACATGTGTCAACACTATGAAAGCAGTTGTATAGGCAGTCAACATGTGTCAACACTATGAAAGCAGATGTATAGGCAGTCAACATGTGTCAACACTATGAAAGCAGATGTATAGGCAGTCAACATGTGTCAACACTATGAAAGCAGATGTATAGGCAGTCAACATGTGTCAACACTATGAAAGCAGACGTATAGGCAGTCAACATGTGTCAACACTATGAAAGCAGACG
>JAWQFJ010016874.1:2500-21690 GCA_034096865.1 Theodoxus fluviatilis | reverse complement strand
ATGGCAACGCCACTGTCTTGGGACTTGGTGTTGACATTAAGTGTGTGGCCTGTCTGATGAAGTGGGATGAAACTGTGAGTAGAAAACTATCATCAGTCGTGGATGTGATTTACACAACTCTAAAGGTAAAGGCATGAATTTATGTAGTGACTTCACACCCATGTCTGGCATTCAAATCGCCTTACCCTTTATCCCCTGTTCACAAGGCCGCTTGATGGTGGATGATATTTTGTTTCAATTGCAGATAAAGGAATAAACAACTATAATACCTTACTGTTTTGTTTGACTTTTCTGTTTGATGTCTCAGGATGTAAGTGTTGCTTTTGGATTGGTGGAGATTGTGAGTGTAGATTATGTGTCAGACACACAGTGGTGGAGTGTGTGAGTGTAGACTTAGTGTCAGACACACAGTGGTGGAGTGTGTGAGTGTAGACTTAGTGTCAGATGCACAGTGATGGAGTGTGTGAGTGTAGACTTAGTGTCAGATGCACAGTGGTGGAGTGTGTGAGTGTAGACTTAGTGTCAGACACACAGTGGTGGAGTGTGTGAGTGTAGAGTATGTGTCAGACACACAGTGGTGGAGTGTGTGAGTGTAGACATAGTGTCAGACACACAGTGGTGGAGTGTGTGAGTGTAGACTTAGTGTCAGACACACAGTGGTGGAGTGTGTGAGTGTAGACTTAATGTCAGACACACAGTGGAGGAGTGTGTGAGTATAGACTTAGTGTCAGACACACCGTGGTGAAGTGTGTGAGTGTAGACTTAGTGTCAGACACACAGTGGTGGAGTGTGTGAGTGTAGACTTAGTGTCAGACACACAGTGGTGGAGTGTGTGAGTGTAGACTTAGTGTCAGACACACAGTGGTGGAGTGTGTGAGTGTAGAGTTTGTGTCAGACACACAGTGGTGGAATGTGTGAGTATAGACTTAGTGTCAGACACACAGTGGTGGAGTGTGTGAGTGTAGACTTTGTGTCAGTCACACAGTGGTGGAGTGTGTGAGTGTAGACTTTGTGTCAGTCACACAGTGGTGGAGTGTGTGAGTGTAGACTTTGTGTCAGTCACACAGTGGTGGAGTGTGTGAGTGTAGACTTTGTGTCAGTCACACAGTGGTGAAGTGTGTGGGTGTAGACTTTGTGTCAGTCACACAGTGGTGGAGTGTGTGAGTGTAGACTTTGTGTCAGTCACACAGTGGTAAAGTGTGTGGGTGTAGACTTTGTGTCAGTCACACAGTGGTGGAGTGTGTGAGTGCAGACTTTGTGTCAGTCACACAGTGGTGGAGTGTGTGAGTGTAGACTTAGTGTCGGGCACACAGTGGTGGAGTGTGTGGGTGTAGACTTTGTGTCAGTCACACAGTGGTGGAGTGAGTGAGTGTGGACTTAGTAACTTAGTGTCAGACACACAGTGGTGGAGTGTGTGAGTGTACACTTAGTGTCAGACACACAGTGGTGGAGTGAGTGAGTGTGGACTTAGTAACTTAGTGTCAGACACACAGTGGTGGAGTGTGTGGGTGTACACTTAGTGTCAGACACACAGTGGTGGAGTGTGTGAGTGCAGACTTAGTGTCAGACACACAGTGGTGGAATGCTTAACTGTAAACCCTGATGCCCCAGGGCGTGTTTCCATTTCGATTTTTTAAAAAGTTTATAATTTGTCTCTTCATGTAAACACAGGGTTTCAATAGGCGAGTGGAGGTTGAGGAGCTGACGATGCACTCATGGAAGAGGGGAGACTACTGGATATGGGGCTGCCAGGAGCTGGTGATATACATATTAATAGTTAACGTGGTGTAGAGGAATCTTCTTTCAAGACGATTGTTGGTTTTTTCTTTTGTTGGCACGTCATAGACGTTGACCCAATACTCACGCAGTAACGAATGTGCATCATAGATGTTCACCTTCTACATTCATACTCATTCACGCACTCCAACTCCTGTCAACTTCTTGGCTTCATGGGACAGGCCGGAGTGGGGAGGAAGATGTGGCCACGTCTGGATGACAGGCGATATTACGGAATCCTCACGTTGGAGTCGTGCGAGCTCATCCGGGGAGTGGCTCGGTAGGAAGGCGTGGCTCCAGGGCTCCCAAGGGCGACAGGCGGTCTCTCCATCCTCTCCTCCTCCTCTGTACTTGGACAGGCGGTCTCTCCATCCTCTCCTCCTCCTCTGTACTTGGACAGACGGTCTCTCCATCCTCTCCTCTTCCTCTGTACTTGGACAGGCGGTCTCTCCATCCTCTCCTCCTCCTCTGTACTTGGACAGGCGGTCCCTCCATCCTCTCCTCCTCCTCTGTACTTGGACAGGTGGTCTCTCCATCCTCTCCTCCTCTTCTGTACTTGGACAGGTGGTCTCTCCACCCTCTCCTCCTCCTCTGTACTTGGACAGGTGGTCTCTCCATCCTCTCCTCCTCCTCTGTACTTGGACAGGTGGTCTCTCCTCCTCCTCTGTACTTGGACAGGCGGTCTCTCCATCCTCTCCTCCTCCTCTGTACTTGGACAGGTGGTCTCTCCATCCTCTCCTCCTCTCTGTACTTGGACAGGCGGTCTCTCCATCCTCTCCTCCTCCTCTGTACTTGGACAGGCGGTCTCTCCATCCTCTCCTCCTCTGTACTTGGACAGGTGGTCTCTCCATCCTCTCCTCCTCCTCTGCACTTGGACAGGCGGTCTCTCCATCCTCTCCTCCTCCTCTGTACTTGGACAGGCGGTCTCTCCATCCTCTCCTCCTCCTCTGTACTTGGACAGGCGGTCTCTCCATCCTCTCTTCCTCCTCTGTACTTGGACAGGCGGTCTCTCCATCCTCTCCTCCTCCTCTGTACTTGGACAGGCGGTCTCTTCATCCTCTCCTCCTCCTCTGTACTTGGACAGGCGGTCTCTCCATCCTCTCCTCCTCCTCTGTACTTGGACAGGCGGTCTCTCCATCCTCTCCTCCTCCTCTGTACTTCGACAGGCGGTCTCTAGGGACTGACACCATACTTCCTGGACGCAGGCAATGTGGACTTGGATTTCAGTGCCTGCTGACCATGCTGGGCTTGCAAGGGTTGGTATGCGCGTCAAGGCGTCAGCTGGATTGGACTTTCCTGGGCGGTGATTTATTTCGTAGTTGAAGCTTGCCAGCTCTGTGCACCAACGCTGTTCGACTGCTCGGAGTTTCGCCGTCTGGAGGTGGGTGAGGGGGTTGTTGTCTGTCAGTATAGAGATCTTAGTTCCCATGAGATAGAGTCTGAATTTCTCTGTCACGGCCTGCTTAAGAGCCAGGAATTCCAGTTTGAAGCTGCTGTAGTTGTCGCAGTCGCGTTCCGTGGGGCGTAGGTGTCTGCTAGCGTAAGCGATCACCTTGATCTTGGCGCCGGATTGCTCCTGGGACAGAATGGCACCTCACCCATCGTGGCTGGCATCCACTTCCAGGATGAACGGGCGCTGGAAATCTGCAAAGCCGAGGACATCTGTTCCTGTCAGTGCCGACTTCAGACTGCTGAAGGCATTCTCGTGCTCTTGCTTCCAGTGTCTTGTTACGTCACGGGTCCTGTGACCTCCCTTCTTCCCCTCGGAGTGGATGTTAACCAAGTCGTGCAGTGGGCCAGCGATGCGGGCGAAAATTTTATAATTTTCCGCCGATAATAACTGACGAACCCCAGAAAGGATATGAGCACTCGTGCTGTCTAAGGTGCAGGCCAGTCCCTCACGGCAGCTATCTTTTCCTCTTGGCACCCGATTCCTTCTCGTGAAAGTGTGTGGCCAAGATAAGTTACCTCCCGACGCAGGAGTTGACACTTGGAGAACTTGATCTTGAGGCCAGTTTCTCCGATGCTAGTCAGCAGCTTGTCCAAGTGCGTCAGATGTTCCTCAAATGTCTTGCTGAACACTAAAAGGTCATCAAGATAAACTAAAACAAAATTGAAAAGAAAGTCTGACATCGCTGTCTGCATTAGCCTTTGGAATGTTGCAGGAGCGTTCGTGAGACCAAATGGCATTCTGTTGAACTCAAACAGCCCTAATTGCGTGGTAAACCCTGTCTTGTGTTGGTCGTCTGGCTCCATGGCTATCTGATGGTAACCGCTTGCGAGGTCAAGGGTCGAGAAGAACTGCGCTCCGGCCAGGGCTTCGAAGGTCTCGAGCAGGCGGGGGAGAGGATAGGCGTCCCTGACTGTCTTGGCATTGAGGCGGCGATAGTCCACACGCAGGCGGAGACTACCGTCTTTCTTCCTGACGAGTACAATAGGTGTGGCGTAGGGACTCAGGCTCTCATAGATGACGTCTTGTTCTAACAACTCCTCCAGGCGAACCTTGACTTCCTCGTACAGTTTCGGTGGAATAGACCGGTAATTAAGGCTGTGCGATGGGTGTTTCGTCCACTGTTCTGAGGGGATGACGGACAATGTTGCAGCAGCCCAACTGGTTTTCTTCCGTGACTAACATATTGTGATGTCGTTTGATCAGTTCGCGTAGTTGACGTCGTTGCGATGCTGTTCCATTAAATCGGGGCAGATGAGGTCTGCATGGTCGAGAGCACTGGAGTGGTCGCTTTCGATATGCTGAGAATGCAACATTGCAGTGAGATGCTCGTCATTGTTGGAAGAAATGCAGTGAATTTCCTTCAACGAGGCAAGGGGTGTATAGCGTGCCATCATGACGGGCTCCTCGTTGAAGTCTATCAACCTGACATAGCGCTGTCCGACGTCCCCTGAGACGAGAGATGGTACAAAACAAACGCCATTTGGAAGCGGATGAGCTGCAGGCTCTGCCAGGAGAGGTCGCGATGACGGTGGGCCCGTGATGCGCACGTTGATCACGGATCCTGCGGGAATGTAGATTGTCTCTTTCCCAGCGATGCGTGCCACGCCGCTGACAGGCTTCTGGTGAAGGCTGATCTCCCCTATCATGGCTTGGAGAGCAGCTGGGAGGCTTGTAGGGCGCTCGTGAAATCCCGACGTCAGGTGAGGCAGCACATTCATTCCCAGTAGAGCTGGCACTTGGGCTTTCCTTGACCGAACTGTAGAGATTGCCGAGTCCTTCACCACTAGAAAGACTCCATGGGGGAATGTCTGTCCTAGGGCGGTGACTGTCAGCTCCACCGTGCCACAGTAGGGAATTTCATCACCACTGGCACTTCTGAGGGTAACGAGCTGCTGATGCTGCAGTGTTGTGTGTGTGTGTGTAGGGGGGGGGGATGTTGCCTGAACCATGTTTCGGTGATAGTTGAGACCTCGTTTCCAGTGTCGATCAGGGCTCTTACGGGGATGTTGCCCAGAGTCGCGAGCACGGTTGGTGACTTGCCAGTTAGACTGGACGTGGGGGATCCTCCGGTTTGCCAGCATGTCCTTCAACAACTGGGTCCGTGTGAGACCGCGCCTTAGGCCGTCTACAAACACCTTGCAGAGGGCTCAGTCGGTGATGTCAACGTCACCTCCTATCTTCAAGGCGAGTCGCCTATGAAGATCCGTCAGCCTGTCTGCATACTCCCTTACCCCTTCATGGGTTTTCTGGCTGCAGGACTGGAAATCATGGCGGATGGCGATATACCTGCTCCTCTTCGCCAAACTCTTGTAAGACGGTCGGCATTACTTGTTCCAGGTTTCCGTCCTGTCCTCTCAGGATGACTTCTCCCCATGCGGGATCTTCGAGGTGGGAAACGGCGTAATCCGCGGCCTCCATTTCTCTAAGGCCGCGGGTCCCCGCATATCTACTTACTTCCTCTGCGCACTCCTCGGCGTCTGTGCTATCGCGATCTCCGTAAAAGATGGGAATACACCGCCTGGTAGTCAAATGGTCTGCCTGGTTGTGTGCCGCCTCTCCCTAAGGCCAGGTTCAACCATCAAAAACATGAACTTTCATCAAAATACACCAAAATCTCTTTTTTAGTTCGTCATAAGCTCTGTGTATTCATAAACGATGTCAGCGAGTTTCATTTACCAAATCTGTCTCTAAATACGTTTAAATACTCAATTTATGCAAGAGGGGTTTCAAAATAAATACTTCATTAAATATTCATAATTTAAAATGCTTGTATCTCAAAAACTAATCGACCGATTTCAATAATTTTTTCACTATTTCGCAGCATTTTGGATCCTTTTTGTAAGAACTGTTATCACTCTCTGCATTCAAAACCTTCAATCTGATTGGTTCGCTTAACTATGGACCATATGGGAGAGGGAAGGAACCAGCCAATCGGAGCGCAGCTTAGAGTGAGGCTCGAGCTGTTTGAATTTCCGCCTCCAACACGCCTCGCTTCCCTGCGATCGTTATTTCGACTCACTACTGCTGGTTTTTCGACGGAAAACAAGCATATATGAAGGTATGTTCCCGTAAACTTGTAAATGTATAGTGTATTACTGATTTCTTGTGTCAGATTGATGTAAATCAACAGATCGAGATCACTTTCAGCGGCCACAGAGCCGATCTCAACGAGCAAGTTGATTTGTTTACATTTGCCGAAGATGAATGTGCAGAGACTTGAGAGAGTATTCAGCTCTTTGCTGTACATCTCGCATTGCTTGTTTGAGAAATCTTTGTATTCAATGAACAGTAGTAATGAAATGACTTCAAATAGTTGGACTGGCTCTGAAACTACATATTGTATGTAATTGTTTTCAGGTCGATGCCGCATCAGCATGGGCAGAAGAGGAAAAAGAAAATTTCATGGAAACCGATTCACTGGGCCCTTGATAAAGAGGAAGACTGCTGAAACTGAAGATGTGCCACAAACTGCTTCATCCCAGAAACTTGGTGAAGCAGCCTCTACATCCGCAGTGGGTAGGCCTCCTGGAGATGAACTGTATGGATATAGACTGATGGATACTACTTTACTAGTAGATTTCATCAAAGATCTCCCATGTAAAGAATGCAAGAACACTGCATGCACTGTTTCTGAAACAAGACAGGGGGTTTCCACCACGGTGACTTTCACATGTGACATTTGTGAAAATGTGTCTGTTCTGAAGTCCAGTGTTGAGGACACTAATCTTCGCTTTGCAGCTGCAACATTCAGCATTGGATGTCACTGTCGGAAGGGGAAGAGGTTCCTCCAAAATATGAACATGCCTCCACCAGTTAGTGCTCAGACATTTGCAAAGCAGAGAGACAAGATTGCTGCTGCCACAAAGGAAGTGGCAAAGAACACAATGAAATTAGCAGCACAAGAACTGTCTAGTGCTCTGCCTGGTGATGAAGCCACTGTGTCTTGTGATGGCACTTGGCAGAGACGGGGCTTTGTCAGCAAGAATGGTATATCAACTGTACTTTCTGTGAATCCCAAAGGTCCTGCAAAAGTTCTGGATATCCATGTTTCCAGCAATTACTGTGATGCTTGTGCCAAGTCCAAAAAGAGATTGGGAGAAAAAGAGTTCAAGGATTGGCAACAAACACATGCAGAAAAATGCATGAAGAATCACGAAGGGTCTTCGGGGAGCATGGAACCAGCAGGTATGTTGGAGATTTTTAGAAGATCAGAACAGCAGTATGGCCTCAAATACACAGGCTACCTTGGGGATGGGGACAGAAGGGTGATGATGATTACCAGCCTGGGGGACACTGAATCTAGCAATCTTCATGTAAAGAGAATTTGATGGAGGTTTTCCAGTTTCATGTAATTCATGTTTTCGGTGAGAGGGCCAAATCACTGAACAATGTACAGTCCTACAAGAAAACTACTTGAGTTATCATGTTGAAATGTTGTGTACTTCTTCTAGGTAGTTGGAAAATGAATCTGTAGCAATACCATGCTTTTCACTCTTTGCAGTAGGTAGATATTGATCAATAAAGACTTTAAATCAAATTTTCTCTGTTTCGGTTTTTTCTGTTCAGGACTCAACTTTACTTTGTATAATCTCAAAGACTACTAAAGCTATCACCTTGAAACTTGGTAGACTTCTTTAGCAAATACATAATTTTAATCTGATCTACAATTGAGTTTATAGCTCAATTTATCAGTGAGAAAATTCAAAAATTGCTTTCAATTTGGGTGTTACGGAAGCTGAAATTATACACAAAATCATTAAAAAATCATGAATATTAAGGTATATTGTATAAACCTTAGCTTTTAGTTCACATTTTAGCTCTATAGTCATACTATATGTGGTTAAAATTGCAGAATTCTATCTATTACCAGTTCTGAGATTATCACCAGTGAAAGAGTTACTATTTTTAGACATAGCAGCCATTTTTGTCAGAATGACCTTGACCTGAATCCTCCAAATCTTGGTAATCATTATCTGACATGAACATCTTCCACATATCCAAATTTCTTACTTCTCCAATGTCTAGAAAGGGTACTTCCACGTTAACAAGCGGATGCACGGACCTCACAGGAGCCAGGGTGTGGATTGTTTGCCAGGTCCTAACCCTGGTTCCTGGGTTTGTGCTTCAAATTGGGAGAAAAGAAAAACTATTCAGAACGATTTCAGGTACAAAATTGGAAAACCTACGGCTGTAAAACTTCAATGCAGAGAAATCAAGAGAGAAGGACAAGATCACTTGAGATGTACATTTTTCATGCCGTGAGGTTGAGAGAATAAATACTGAGAAAGTAGACAATTGCAGAGGTTTGTGTATGTACATAGTCGACAAAGGTTTGTATTGAATATGTACAGGGGAACCTATCCACCCAGATATATTTATAAACGAACAGTTTGAATGAAGATAGTTCTATACAGCAATGAACAGTGTACACTATGGAACTACTTTTCCATGAAATGGGCCGCTGGCCTCAAAGTTCAATTCAGTTCTCTCTCTTTCTCTCTCTGTCTCTCTCTTTCTCTCTCTGTCTCTCTCTCTCTCTCTCTCTCTCTCTCTCTCTCTCTCTCTCTCTCTCCCCCCTCTTGCGCGCGCGCGCACACACGCACATAAACATGCACACACACGCATACACACACGCTCTCGCGCGCGCACACACACACACACGCGCACACACACACGCGCACACACACACTCATATACTGCAGTAAATTCCGACGTCTTCACGGGTGTTCTGCATGACCTCGTGGTGCAGCTGCACATTTAGTCAGCGTCACTTGGCAACCCACCATGAAACTGGGCGAGGCTCCATCTGCGTCTTGGAACCAAATTTGGACTGGAAACGCTGGGGCCCATTCGACCCAGGAGTTACCTACACTTGGCTTTTCTTCCTGAAGGCCACCTTGAGCTCACGGCCACAGACACTGACCCCTCTGTCCAAAACCCCACGCATGTCCTCTTCCCTGGCGAAGGAGGCGTAGCAGAAACTCAGCTTCCTGTCCTTCTTGCACTTGGCGTATTTGGTCAGGATCACTCGGGGGGTCATGCGTCGGAGCGCTTCCAAAACCTGATCTTTGGAGACTTCAGGCGGTATCCCACCGACGTAGAGTTCATTTTTGTCGTCGTCCAGGAGGACTCTCCCCGAGACCTGGGACCTGGTCAATATGGACGAGGTTTAAGACCTCCCTCTGCTGAAGGATTTGGGATGTGCTCGTCCAGACGCTGCAGGGGACGTGGCTGCAGGTTGACCAGGGGCAGGCGGAGCCGAGTGAAGTCTGGGTTTTCTGCAGACACAGCCCTGGAGTCCGCTTGTCCAGTCACCATCGTCACCACCACTGACAGTAGGTGTGGCTTCCACTACCACTGTGGCGTTGTGTCTGTCAGTAGCGACATCATCCCCGTTTTCATTCTGGCTGCCCAAGTGAACTTTTCTTGATGACTCCAGTGGAAGATTCTCGGTTTGTTCGGCTTGGTCATCGACAGCTATCGTCGCTAAGGCTGCCATATCTTCATCGAAAATTTCCTCGTAGATTTCGTCGTTGCATTCGTTTCTCGGTACTTCCGGTTTGTGTTTGTCGGGGGTCGTATCGTCATCGACACTTTCATCGCCTTTCTCGTCGATGTATTTCGTTTCATCTGCTACCAGCTCATTTCCGGGGAGGCTCATGATTTCATGAATGATTTCGTCTTCTGTCTCGTCTCTGCATTCAGCCCCAGGTGCCACAGTCTCATGTCCAGCAGATGTCTTTTCCACAGCGTTTTTATTTACGAGTTCGTCATGGCGTTCGCTTTTGCATGTTGCCGATAAATCTCCACCGACGTCCGAGTTTTCGTCCACCCCTCTCTGGTAACTTATATTGCTGCGTCTGCCTTCGGTGTATTGGGACACGTGCAAGGAAGATGTGGTACTTTCATCGAGTTCTTCGTCGCCCCTCTCGTTGTCACGGTTCCCTTCTAAAGCTGCCGCTTCCTGTTTGGCAGACTGGCTTTTTTCATCCACCTTTGTGACGGACACTTCTGCATATCTCTTGCCCTCAGGTTTTACCAGCTCTGACTCACAGACGGCCAAGCTTTCAACCACTTTCTGATCTTCACGCTTTGCTGATGTCGTATCTCCTCCACTTGGCACATTTGCGTCGTCGTCGTCGTCCTTGTCCTTGTCCTCGTCGTCCTTCTGCTCCTGCTCCTGCTTCTGCTTCGCTCCTGCTTCCTCCTTCTCCTCCTCATGCTCTCATGCTCCTCCTCCTCGTCGTCGTCTTCCTCCTCCACCTTGTCATCTTTGTCTTCCTTCTCCTCCTTGTCTTCCTCGTCTTCCTCCTGCTTGTCCTTCTCCTTGTTCTCCTCCTTGTATTCCTTGTTTTTCTCCTCCTCGTCCCTCTTCTTGTCTTCCTTTTTGTTCTCGTCTTCCTCCTTCTCCTTCTCCTTGTTCTCAGCCTTTTCTTCCTCCTCCTTGCCCTTCTTCTTGTTTTCCTCCTCCTTTTTGTCATCCTTGTCTTCCTCGTCTTCCTCATCCTTGTCCTTTGTCTTGTTTTCCTCCTTGTCTTCCTTGTCTTCTTCCTCTTCGTCCTTCTCCTTGTCCTTCTCCTTGTCTTCCTTCTCTTCGTCCTTCTCCTTGTTCTCTTCCTTCTCCTTTTCCTCATCGTCTTCCTCGTCTTCCTCCTTGTATTTTTCCTTGTTCTCCTCCTTGTCTTCCTCCTTGCCTTCCTTATCTTTCTCTTCCTTGTCCTTCTCTTTGTTCTCCTCATTCTTCTCCTTGTCCTTCTCCTTGTTCTCCTCCTTGTCATCCCTCTCCTTGTTTTTCTCCTTCTCTTCCTTGTCTTCCTCGTCTTCGTCGTCGTCGTCGTCCTCCTCCTCCTCCTCCTCCTGCTGCTGCTGCTGCTCCTCCTCCTGCTGCTGCTGCTGCTGCTGCTCCTCCTCCTCCTGCTGCTGCTGCCTCCTCCATCTGCTGCTGTTGGTGGTGGTTCTCCTGCTGCTGCTCCTCCTCCTCCTGCTGTTCCTCCTCCTCCTCCTGCTGTTTCTTCTCCTGCTGCTGCTCCTCCTCCTCCTGCTGCTTCTCCTCATCCTCCTGCTGCTGCTGCTCCTCCTCCTGCTGCTGCTTCTCCTCCTCCTCCTGCTGCTTCTCCTCATCCTGCTGCTGCTGCTGCTCCTCCTCTTCCTGCTGCTGCTGCTCCTACTCCTCCTGCTGCTGATGTTGCTGCTTCTCCTCCTTGTCCTCCTTCTCCTTTTTCTCCTCCTCTACCTTTTTCTTGTCTTCTTCCTTCTCCTGTCCCTCCTCCTCCTGCTTTTCGACCTCCTTCTTATTGCCTCTATCATTGTCTTCTGGAGTTTCTTCTTGTGGCCTCAAAGTCTCCAATATAGTGTTGCTCTCAGTAATATCACTGACTTCTGTCTCTTCTGTTCCTCTGGCTGACTCCTTTTGTTTTCCCCCTTTGTCCACTTCAGTCTTATTCATAGCACCTTCCATTTCACCGTCCGTCACTGAAGCTGTCGTGGGAACCATGTTGTCATCAACTTCCTCCTGAAATATTTTGCTGCCGTCTGCATGGTTCGAGGTCTCAGGTTCATCTGCGTGGGATGTATTTGCACCTTCGACACCTTGACAACTTTCCTCTTTGCGTTCATTCGTCGATGCTCCTGTTTCTTTTGGATGAATCGTGGGCATCGTCGTCTTGTCGTTGCCTTGCACTGAATTTTCACGAACACGGTATTGCTCTGTTCCCGTGGAAGGCACCCCTTGCGGCTGAGTAGAGTCGTCAAAAGCTGTGTCGTGAGTCTCTGTGCATCGTCCGACACATGCTTGTTGTGTAGAGGGAGGGGAAGCATTATGGTCACCGCCCTCTGTGTTGTGCTGATTGCCCCCGTTCCCTGGCAGTGAAGACAGCTCTTCGGTCCTGCGTGTCATCACGCCACCTGACTGCACTTCCTTGTACTCCACGCTTCCGCCAGTCACAACACTCATCGCTCTCTCACAGGAGGTCTCTTGGTCATGACTATTTTCCGTGTTGTCACGTCCAGGATTTGCTGATGTGGAAACTTCTACTTCACGGTGAGGAACTGTTTCTTCGTCAGTCTGCACAAAGTCGATCTTTTGAACCGCTAGTGGTTTGACATCCTCTCCGTCATTCGCCTCATCGATTGTAGCCTCGTTCCCATCACTCCCGCTCTCTTTCTTGCGGTCGTCGCCTTTAACATTCGTAGGACGAGTTTTCACCTCAGTCCGAAGTGCTGATTTCTCATCATCGTGCACTGTAGTGCTGTCCTTCTCCACTGCACACAGCGAAGACATGTCACCACGCGATTTCGTGTTCACTATTGCCTTATCTAGCACACGTTCTTCAGTCGCGCTCTTTCTCTCTTCGACTGACACATCCATTGTCAATTTCTGCTCAGCGAGGACCTTCTCGTCTTGTGGTGGAGAGGAAGGGCTCGCCCCACAGCGGCTGGACGTGTCACCTGCCTCTACCTGCGTTGTGCTCTTACCTTCACCTGGACTTTCTCGGGCGTCTCGCTTGCTGTGGCGGGCGTCGTCACCACTTGAGCCTTGCTCCGTTTTGCTTTCCTCCTCCTCCCTTCCTGACCGTCCCATCAGTTGTAGACAGCACGAAGGTGCCTGGTCTTCCTCGTCCATCGAATCAAAGTTGGAAGGTGCGAGTAGAGAAGAGTGTTGAAGATCACAACTGCTAAATCCCTGACAATCTCTCCCTGTGGTCTATTAGCAGAGAGGTTCGTGATCCTTTTATGTGTTCTGCTTTTAGTGTGGATGGGCGGACGACGGGATATACGCAAATGTGTCGTGCTGATTAGGCGCTGAGTCAGCCCTCAGTCGTGTGACACTCTGTGACTGGACAGGAAGAGTAGTGTACAGTGATACCGAAATAAATGAAACGATTGGTCCATAGCATGTCATGGGTCAGATTATCAGTGTTTGTGGGGAAAAAACTGTTGTCAGATTTATTCTGTTTTTGTGCCTTTGAAGAGATAAGCTGAGATAGCTTAAGCTAGATCTAAGAGGTGAGAAGATCTGCTTACATCGTTCAGACCATATTTAACTGCTCCGAAAAACAAACAAGCAAGCAGGGGACGATCTACACTCCAGCTAATGAATTCCAGATCACAAGTTGTCAGTAACTTGATACGCATTCTTCCGTGAGGTGCTTGAATAGTGAATTCCAGACATTATGAGATCAGTTCCACACTAAGCACTCCATACCAAGTAAGAGTTTTGTTACTTTTCAATGGAAACGTGCCCCTGTGGTTTGGGGATGGGACTAGATCCAGCATGTCTCCCAAAGCTCTTCGTGCAAGGCAAACAGCCAGAGTCATTGAGACCCGACTTGCTCCTGCTCTAAGTTACCAGTTCAAGTGACATTGATACGACATCCAGCCGGTCGTGGTCGAGACGTCGGGTGTCTTCGGTCCATCTACCCGCGACTTCCTCCGCTGCCTCGGTGACAAAGTCGCCACAGTCATCGACGACCCAAGGGAACGGGGCTGGCATTCTGTGAACCCGAGTCACGTGACTCTGGCACAGTTTGCAATGAATGCGTAATAGACTTAACCCTTTGCATTATAGCATTGTGCCAAAAATAGTTCGTTCTGATACTATTTTTTTCACCATATTTTACAGAAATCATTCAGATGTCGAAACTTGTTTCCATTTAAACACAAACATTTTATTTTATCGAATAAACCTTTGTTTATTGCCTCAACAAGAGTAAATTGTGAGTTTTGTGCGAAATAGTCCTAGAACTACTTTAACGGCGTATGTCAGGGAGCAGATCGGCTATCCCACAAGCCTCTCGTGACCTCCTCATGCATATTTAGGACGAAAATCTTCCATCAGGTGATGTCAACTGGGCTAGAGACACTTTCGCCGGTAGGCGAAGTCTCTAGTGGACTAGAAAGTGGGACTGGCTCACCCAGGGCACCTCCCTCGCCATCGTTAGGGGCAATGGCGGAAGTACAATCTAACTGTGCACAAGCAGTTGTATGTAGCAGAGAAAAATAAACTCAAAAAAGCCATACGTCAAGCAAAAGCCGGTTACTTTCATCAGAAAATCCAAGAACGATCCGGGAACCCCAGGGCCAGGTCTCACTTGCTGTCAGGTCTTCTAGGAAAGACGAATGACTCCTATGTGCAATCAGGACAGTCACATAATGAAAAGGCGAATGAGTTTGGTCTTTTTTTCAAAGAAAAAATTGACAATTAAGAAATCAATCCCAATGAGCTCATCTGGCACCACATCTCAGTCACGTCCACACCATCATTTCTTGACTGAGGTGAAACTTTTCTCACCAGACGAACTGCAAAAATCATAGTCAAAATGAAACCAACCACATGCGAACTCGACCCAATCCCCACCAAATTGCTTCTCACTTGCCTTGATGTCCTTCTACCTGTAATAACGGACATCGTCAACCATTCCTTGAGACACGGACAGTTTCCCATGAGCCTCAAAAAGGCATTGGTGAAACCCCTCCTCAAGAAAGCAGGCGCTGATCCTAATAACCTCGCCAACTATCGACCGGTTTCCAACCTGAGCTTTCTCTCCAAGGTTGTTGAGAAAGCAGTGTCTATTCGCCTCATAGAGTTTTTAAGCTCGCACAATCTGCTTCCCAGGTTTCAGTCAGCATATAGGGCACACCACAGGCCTGAAACTGCACTCTTGCGAGTCCTGAATGACTTACTCCATGCAGTCGATCGCGATGAGGTAGTCCTTGTAGTGCTACTCGACCTTTCAGCGGCTTTCGACACCATTGACCACGACACACTCATAGCCAGATTGAGGAGCTTTGGCATATCATCCACCGCCCTAAACTGGTTCGCGAGCTACTTGACGGGGAGATCACAAAAGGTGAAGATAGAGGAGTCATCATCAAAAGACCTTTCTCTCACTTGTGGAGTACCGCAGGGATCAATCTTGGGACCTCTCCTGTATTCAATTTACACGCAACCCCTGAGCGAGCGCATCGACCAACACGGCATCCCTCACCATCTATTCGCCGACGACACTATGATCTACATGGCTTCCAAACCAGATCATGAAGCCTTCGCGGTGAACAAGTCCACAGTGCAAAACTGCTGTAGTGACATCAAGGAATGGATGTCGGCCAATCACCTCAAACTGAATGAAGACAAGACTGAAGTGATTCTCATTGGTAGGGAAAAAAGCAGGCAATTGATCAGAGAAACACATATTAACATAGCGGGGGCGAACATAGCATTTGCCACAAGTGCGAAATATCTCGGGGTCATGTTAGATCAAAACTTGTCACCAGACCTCCAAATTCGTAAAATCATCTCCTCAGGCTACATGCACCTACACCGCATTTGGAGTATCAGGGATTGTCTGACTGAAAAGACTGCAGCAGCCCTGGCGGTGACTCTTGTGCTGTCCCATCTTGATTACTGCAACAGTCTGCTGACTGCTGCAACCAACGGTCAATTGCAGAAACTTCAGCGTCTTCAGAATTCTGCAGCTAGGGTAGTGAAGCGACTGCCGAGGTGGGCTCGCATAACCCCTGTTCTCAGTGACCTTCATTGGCTTCCAGTTCGCCAACAGGTGGAATTTAAGACCCTCTCCATCGTGTTTAAGTGTGAAACTGGTGAAGCCCCAACCTACCTCGGAGAACTCCTTAGACCTCACAACCCCACAAGGAATCTCCGTTCCTCAAAAAGAAGACTCTTGATTGTCACACAAACAAGGTTACGGAGCTTCGGTGACCGCTCCTTCAGCGTTGTTGGACCGAGACTCTGGAACCAACTTCCTGAGGGTCTGAGGGTTAGTCCATCCTTGGCCGCATTTAAAACTGGCCTCAAAATTTTTTATTTCGTCTTGTCGCGCCATGAGCATGTTTATCGTGATAATGGCGCAGAAAAAATGAAAATACATACATACATCCTGCCGACTCTCTTAGCTTCTTGTTATGCCTCTCCTCTCGCGGGTGACGCGGTCTGTTTCGTAAATGCCCTTTTCTAATGCTCCTTCCCCCCATTTTTAGCTATTCCTCTTTTTTCCTCTCTGTTTCAGCTAGACAGGAGAGTGAACATGTCCTTCTATAGACGTTTCGAAAGGTTCAGCTGCCCATTCAGTTTTAGACATGTATATATACATTTTTTCTATTTTTAATACTGTACATAATAATAACTTGTTTATCTTTCTGAATAAAGATTCTCCATCGAAAAAAAAGTGATCATGTAGTGTGAGGCCTTACACAGCTCACTAAGGCTTATGGACCATAAAACTTCATTATTTCTGTCATTATTCATTCACGCATTCCTTGACCCATTCATTTGCTCGCTCATTCATTCGTTCATTCATTCATTCATTCATTCATTCATTTATTCATTCATTCATTCGTTTGTTTATTCATTCGTTCGTTCGTTCGTTCCTTAATCCATTGATTTATCTATTCATTTATTTGTGCATTCATCCATTCATCTATGCATTCATTCATCTACATGTTTATTCACTCATTAATGTGTTTATCATTCATTTGTTTACTCATGTGTTCATCCATTCGCTCATTTATTCATTTGTTCATCCATTCGCTTATTTATTAATTCATTCATTCATTCCTTTGTTTATTCATTCGTTCGTTCGTTCATTAATCCATTGATTTATCTATTCATTTATTTGTGCATTCATCCATTCATCTATGCATTCATTCATCTACATGTTTATTCACTCATTAATGTGTTCATTCATCAATTTGTTCATTCATTTGTTCATCCATTCGCTCATTTATTCATTTGTCCCTTCATTCATCCATTATTTATTCATTCATTCTTCCATTTGATCATTATTTCATTCATTTGTTCATTCATTCGTTCGTTCGTTCATTCATTCGTTCGTTCATCCAGGTTTGGACATAAAGCCCTCATCACGTTATTGTTGACGTGACTCCACAAGGACTTCCACGGCATCATGGGCACGTTGCCTACGCTAGGAACCTTGCAAGATCTTGCGAGGAATAGGCCAGCGTCAACATGTGTCAACACTATGAAAGCAGATGTATAGGCAGTCAACATGTGTCAACACTATGAAAGCAGATGTATAGGCAGTCAACATGTGTCAACACTATGAAAGCAGATGTATAGGCAGTCAACATGTGTCAACACTATGAAAGCAGATGTATAGGCAGTCAACATGTGTCAACACTATGAAAGCAGACGTATAGACAGTCAACATGTGTCAACACTATGAAAGCAGATGTATAGGCAGTCAACATGTGTCAACACTATGAAAGCAGACGTATAGACAGTCAACATGTGTCAACACTATGAAAGCAGATGTATAGGCAGTCAACATGTGTCAACACTATGAAAGCAGACGTATAGGCAGTCAACATGTGTCAACACTATGAAAGCAGACGTATAGACAGTCAACATGTGTCAACACTATGAAAGCAGAGGTATAGGCAGTCAACATGTGTCAACACTATGAAAGCAGACGTATAGGCAGTCAACATGTGTCAACACTATGAAAGCAGATGTATAGGCAGTCAATATGTGTCAACACTATGAAAGCAGATGTATAGGCAGTCAACATGTGTCAACACTATGAAAGCAGATGTATAGGCAGTCAACATGTGTCAACACTATGAAAGCAGACGTATAGACAGTCAACATGTGTCAACACTATGAAAGCAGATGTATAGGCAGTCAACATGTGTCACCACTATGAAAGCAGACGTATAGACAGTCAACATGTGTCACCACTATGAAAGCAGATGTATAGGCAGTCAACATGTGTCAACACTATGAAAGCAGATGTATAGGCAGTCAACATGTGTCAACACTATGAAAGCAGATGTATAGGCAGTCAACATGTGTCAACACTATGAAAGCAGACGTATAGGCAGTCAACATGTGTCAACACTATGAAAGCAGATGTATAGGCAGTCAACATGTGTCAACACTATGAAAGCAGATGTATAGGAAGTCAACATGTGTCAACACTATGAAAGCAGATGTATAGACAGTCAACATGTGTCAACACTATGAAAGCAGATGTATAGGCAGTCAACATGTGTCAACACTATGAAAGCAGATGTATAGGCAGTCAACATGTGTCACCACTATGAAAGCAGATGTATAGACAGTCAACATGTGTCAACACTATGAAAGCAGATGTATAGGCAGTCAACATGTGTCACCACTATGAAAGCAGATGTATAGACAGTCAACATATGTCAACACTATGAAAGCAGATGTATAGGCAGTCAACATGTGTCAACACTATGAAAGCAGATGTATAGGCAGTCAACATGTGTCAACACTATGAAAGCAGATGTATAGGCAGTCAACATGTGTCACCACTATGAAAGCAGATGTATAGACAGTCAACATGTGTCAACACTATGAAAGCAGATGTATAGGCAGTCAACATGTGTCACCACTATGAAAGCAGATGTATAGACAGTCAACATGTGTCAACACTATGAAAGCAGATGTATAGGCAGTCAACGTGTGTCAACACTATGACAGCAGATGTATAGGCAGTCAACATGTGTCAACACTATGAAAGCAGATGTATAGGCAGTCAACATGTGTCAACACTATGAAAGCAGATGTATAGGCAGTCAACATGTGTCAACACTATGAAAGCAGATGTATAGGCAGTCAACATGTGTCAACACTATGAAAGCAGATGTATAGGCAGTCAAATGTTAAATACATGTTGACGTCGGCCTATACTTGCAAACTAGGCCGGCTAAGCAACGCATCACTGGGCCGCGAGGAGCCAGAGCCGCCTCGGGTGGTGTGGACATGGCCACAGAATGCATCTCAGCCTTCGTCCTTGCTCTCGTCGTCCTCGTCATCATCGTTGTTTTTGTCGTTGTCATCGCCGTTGTCGTTGTTGTCGTCGTTGTCGTTATTGTTGTCACAGTTGTTACTGTCATCGTCGTCGTCATCGTCGTTGTTGTCATTGTCATTATTGTGGTCATCGTCATCGTCGTTGTT
>JAWQFJ010016870.1:42500-49051 GCA_034096865.1 Theodoxus fluviatilis | reverse complement strand
TGATTTGAAATAGTGCATGATGGTGAAAACCTGTACACAGTGATGCCTGTTCTGGTCAGATTGACCACTGCACTGGACTACAGGACAGCCAAGACCAAGCTGTTGGTGTGGGCTCATGGAGAAGTAGTGGAAAGTTACTTCCTTTGTTTCTTTACTCACATGCGAAGCAAAAGTGAGTCTATATATATACTCACCCGTTTCGTCCGTCCGGGCGTCCGTACAAACTTTAACGTTGGATTTTTCTCGGACACTATTAAGTCTATCAACACCCAATTTGGCATGATGGTGTAGGATAACAAGGCGTAAAAAAACATACATAGTGACTTGACCTTGCTTCAAGGTCAAGATCACAAGGGCCGTCTAAGAAACAACAATTTTTCACATTTTCCCAATTTTTGACTGAAGTTTTGGAGATTGGATACCTGACCTATATATGGTTTATAGGGCAAAGTAACCCCTATCTTTTGATACCAGTTTGATTGACCTTGCTTCAAAGTCAAGGTCACAGGAGCTCTTTAAAGTTGGATTGTATACATATTTTTTGAAGTGACCTTGACTCTGAAATATGTAAGATTCTTCGTCCAAACTTCATAACATTGTAGTACAGATGTAATACTTTCATACTAGGTCACCCGTGTCGTCCGTCCGAGCATCCGGGCATCTGGGCGTCCTGTAATCCTAAAAAAACTTTAACATTGAATTTTTCTCGGAGACTATTAAGTCTATCAACACCCAATTTGGCATGATGGTGTAGGATGGCAAGGCCTCACAAAAAATACATAGTGACTTGACCTTGCTTCAAGGTCAGGGTCACAGGAGCTCTTCAAAGTTTAATTGTATACATATGTTGGTGACCTTGACCCTGAACTATGGAAGATAACTGTTTCAAACTTAATAATTATGTGGGGCACATGTTATATTTTCATCATGAGACACATTTGGTCACATCATCAAGGTGAAGGCCACCATTCATCCGGGCGTCCTTTCATCCGTAAAATACTTAAATGTTGGATTTTTCTCAGAGACTAAAAAGTCTATCAACACCCAATTTGGCATGATGGTGTAGGATGACAAGGCCTCACAAAACATACATAGTGACTTGACTTTGCTTCAAGCTCAAGGTCACAGGAGCTCTTTAAAGATGGATTGTATACATATTTTGAAGTGACCTTGACCCTGAACTATGGAAGATAACTTTTCCAAACTTCATAACATTGTAGTACACATGTTATACTTTCATCATAAGACACATTTGGTCACATATCGTCAAGGTCAAGGTCACTTTGACCCTTATGAAATGTGACCAAGATGGGGTATTGAACCACTAAAAGTGACCATATCTCATGGTAGAAAGTGCCAATAAGCACCATTGTGCTTCCTATGTCTTGAATTAACAGCTTTGTGTTGCATGACCTTGGATGACCTTGACATGTATTTTGGTAGGAAAAATGTGAAAAGCATTTCTTAGTGTATGATGTGATTGCTAGGTTTAGTTGTGACCTTGAAGGTCAAGGTCATGTAAAGGTCAAGGTCAAGTGCGTGAGTCATATGGGCTTTGCCCTTCTTGTTGCACCAATAATTTTATGTGCATGGATGATAGTGTTATACTTTATTTTGTGGTTATGAATACATGGTTAAAATCCACAGGAAACTGTGATTGCATCAAGATAGTTTTAAGTGTTGTCACTTAGAGTGTGTGTGTGCTTTGTTTACAAATGAATTCTTGAAAACCCATGCTGCGATTTTTGTTGTTATGAATATTTCATTAAAATCCACAGGAAACTGTGATTGCATCAAGATAGTTTTAAGTGTTGTCACTTAGAGTGTGTGTGTGCTTTGTTTACAAATGAATTCTTGAAAACCCATGCTGCGATTTTTGTTGTTATGAATATTTCATTAAAATCCACAGGAAACTGTGATTGCATCAAGATAGTTTTAAGTGTCGTCACTTAAAGAGTGTGATTTGTTTTCAAATTAATCCCTGAAAATCTGTCCTATGATTTTTTTTGGTTAGTGCCTTCATTTATATTTCATGATCCAAATGCAGACCTGCCACCTATATGAAAAATAAATGGAATCACACAATATTTTAAGGACATTCCAAAATCCTTATAAATACCAAATGTATTATTTAAGTGTCAATGAATCCAATTTTGTTTGAGTTTAGTGTAATATCATATGCTGGAGGACATCATTGCTACTCAGATGTGGTTTTCTTCCTCACGGACACCTTAGGAAGAAAAATGTATCAACTAACTCTGATTTAGATGTTGGTTTCATGGCCTATCCAGCTTACCATGTCGGATCAGATAGCGAAACGATCACTCGTGCATTGAGTTTTGATGCGAGATCGGGACGTGTGTGTTTTTTGCATTGGAAGGTTTGAGTACTAGCTGTAAGTGTAAAAATGGTCGGTTATTAATATAATCGGTGATTTTAGTTGTAATGAAACTTTTTGTGTGTTTTAATGCCATTTTCTTGTCATCATCGATCCGATCTTACAAGTTATACATTACGCCGAATGCGGGCAAGTTGATCACTCATCGACTCGATGATAGTGAATTTTCGGTCCTCACCAGACCAGGGAAACGAAATTGTCAATTCAAGTCAGAACTAAACAGTTATCTGCTGCTACTCAATCGAGCTTTACATGAAACATTATATCACACTAGCTCGATCGCCTGCTGGCGTAGTGACTACGGTTGGATCGCATTTGTCTGCTAGCCAGCTAGGTACGTACTGTGAGGTTTGTTTACTTATCTTCTGTGGGTTTTGTGCAAAAAGTATACTTTAAAACAGTCTAATATGACTAAGTAATTTTTTGCATGCTTTAATGTCATCCTTTTGCCACAATCTAAAGATCATCACATCAACTTCTATTTTTACCAGTCTACCGGAACTGGTTGAAGTAATGGGGCAAAACTCGGGCTGAATTTCCATTTCAGAAATGAGAATGTCCTATACCAGCCCAGCACAGTCACCCTCACTGCTTCCCTCAGCCCCATCACACTTCAAGATACAAGCATCACAGCCAATAGGGGCTGACAAACACAAGCACTGCTTCAAACTTGCCTTGTCTTCTCTCTCCACTTTCACTAGCACATCTTCCTTCACAGCGAGGAGAGCTCGTGGGGCTGTTGGCGAGTGAGAGCGCAAATGGCAGAGGTGTAGGAGCGTAGAAGTATACTCGCCGTCACTGTATGCCATGTCCAGTCCGGAATAAACACTCTGAAAGGAACAATCGCCTGTGTTAATGCAACTTCCTACCATTCCTGACGCAAGTGAGGACGGACCGCAAGCAGACCACCGAGCAGCGACACTGGAGTCGGGAGGCACGGGAGAGGTCAGTGGTCATTATAGTTTCCGTAACACTGGTTCCCTAGACGGAGAACAAGTAGTGAAGCATGGACGGAGAAGGCGTTGGGGAGGGGGTAGGTGTGGTCATTGCTCTTTGTTGTGGATAGGGGGGTTGGGATTTCAAGCCTCTCTTACTTCCGATGTTGTAGGTAACTGGCCCTATGATTGGATCCCAGGGGCGGAAACAGAAGGGCCTGATGGGGGAATAGTCAAGCAGTATATATACATTGTCGATGCTATGGTACGGGAGTGAGAGCGCCGAGCAATAACATGTAGGAGCGAGGAGAGCTCGTGGGGCTGTTGGCGCGTGAGAGGTGTAGGAGCATAGAAGTATACTCGCCGTCACTGTATGCCATGTCCAGTCCTGGAATAAACATCAAGTAAGTCACCCCTGCCCGTGTCCATCTTCCTACCTTCCTGGCGAAAGCGAGGACGAATCGCAAGCAGACCACCGAGTAGTGACACTGGAGCCTGGAGGCACTGGAGAGGTCAGTGGTCACTATAGTTTACGTAACACTTTTCCGACTTCGACCATTTCAACAGCGCCAATAAACGTCGTTTAGCTTAAGATTACACCCGAATCACGCGGACCGTTAAGGTGCATGGAGTACAGTACCGCCGAGCAAGACGTTTGTCACAAAACGTAGATACATTAACGCGGCCGGATCTTAGCTTAACTCCCCAGGCGTGGGAAGTCAGTCAGGCGGAGTGGCGGGTGCGGTCTCGTTCCCGTTCAAATGCCGATATTTCAAACTGGATCGAGTACCTGAGGTACTCTGTCCGCCCGGACAGAGTACCTCGGGTACAGTGTCCGCGAATGTTTCCGACTTCGACCATTTCAGCATTAATGACGATATGATTCGAAGAGCACCAAGAACGTATTTCATCCAGGCTCCTTTGAAATTTTACTGCCACACATTCAGTCCTGACACCTGAGGTTGAAAGTGTTACATCACCAGCAAACATACAGGCGCGGATCAGTTCGCTTTGGGGGGGGGGGGGGGGGGGGTGTTCCAAACTTTCGTAAGAGCGGCGGGGGGGGGGGGGGTTGGCGGGTAGGCGGGGCAAGGAAACGCAATTCAACCTCGGCCGAAACGTGAGAGCGGTGTGTGTGTGTGTGTGTGTGTGTGTGTGTGTTGGGCAGTGAAACGGTCCTATGGCTGCTATTCGACCTTCGACCTCGGCCGTAACTTGACAACGGGGGGGGGTGGGGGTGGGGGGGTGGAGGTGGGGTGGTGGAGAGTACGGCCCTGTGGTTGTGCTGCAACCTCTACCGAGACGTGAGAGCGAGGGGGGGGGGGGGGGGGGGGGAGGAGGTCATCATTACCACTTTCCCGCAGCACATTTACTTAGTAATAAAAGTAGTTGTTTTTTAATTTATTTTTTATATTTTTTATATTGGGGGGGGGGGGGGGGGGGGGTTCCGGAATGCCCCTGAACCTCGTCCGCCCCTGGTTTGTAGCTGGTGCAGAGTAGTGAAATGGGGCACCAGTCTTCGGTGTTGTTTGGGTCACCGTTCTTTTGGGGGACTAACGTGATGATTGAATGTTTCCAATCAGCTGGTATTATTAAATTTTCTGCACAGATGTTCATTGTTACATGAAAGACTGGGGCGAGATGTTTCCTGTGTTGCTTCAGGTAGTCGTAAGTTGCGCCATCTGCGCCTGGACTTCGTCTGGCGGGGAGGGAACTAAGTACACTGTTGACATCATCTATGAAAAAAACGGATTTCTGGCAGTTCCTTTTCTGAGGGTGGGATGGATACTTCTACCCATGGTGGTGACTGGTCAGTGGCCGTTGCTGCCTGTGCACATCAATTGTGAAAGTGTTTGTATACAGTGGCGGTATCAATAGTGCATCCAGCGTTTCTGCATTCTTTGCTGTCGTGGTTGATCACTTGGATTGCCTGTCTCGGCTTTTCTCGCCACAGCCTCGTCAACTCGCCCTTACATCCACCCGTCCGTCCGTCCGTCCATCCGTCCATTCATCCATACATCTATACATGTATATTGTACACTGGCACATGGTGCAAAGAGCTGTTGGGTCAAAAACTGCAGTGATGACAGTTACCAAAATTTACATTTGTCTTCAATCTCGCAGGGAAGAGACATTGAAAATGTCACTTAGAAATAACGAAAGTTGTCAACACAATTAGAAGAGCTTTCATATTGCACAGTGAGTGTGTGTTTGTATGTGTGTGTGTGAGAGAGAGTGTTTGTGTGTGAGTGTGTGTATGTTTGTGAACGTGTGTGTGCTTGTGTGTGCAATCACATGTAGTTAGTTTGCTTGGCCTGCAGTTGCTTGTAGCATGTGAAAATACCAGATCGAGATGCTTATAACTCACATTGCCTGTCCCCACCCAGGAGTAAAATGGGTACCTGTGAGGGCAGAGCTGGAAATGTTTTGAAAGTTGACCTGGTGTGTTGACCCCCAGCCTGGTTGCATGCTCTCCAAAAAGGCTAAGGTGTTGAAGTGATGATGAGAGCAGCCCAGTGACCAGGGGGTAATGGTGTGCAGTTTGAGCACTCATCAATGGATGGAAATGCACAATACAAAAGCTAGCACTGTGACTTTTTCGAGAGTGTGCATGTGTGTGTGTGTGTGTGTGTGTGTGTGTGTGTGTGTGTGTGTGTGTGTGTGTGTGTGTGTGTGTGTGTGTGTGTGTGTCTGTGGGTGTGTGTGTGTATGTGTGTGTGTGTGTGTGTGCGTGTGTGTCTGTGCATGCCTGTGATTGTGTGTACTGTGTGTGTGTGTTTGTATGGGCTTGATTCTGAGTTTGTGTGTGTGTGCATTTTGTATTTGTATGTGTGTATGCAGGCAGTTATCAGTGGCCCTTCCTGTGTGAGCTAATGTGACATTCAGTGCTGTATGGATCCTAGTGGTACAGAGCTTTCTCAGCAAAAAGCAGCTTCTGCCATTCTTCTCTTCTATTTGTTCCCTGTAATGATGACACATCTGTGCACTGCATTGTTTATAAATGTTTCCAATTTCCCCGAGACAATTTGTTAGGCGTGTGTGTGTGTGTGTGTGTGTGTGTGTGTGTGTGTGTGCGTGCGTGCGTGTGTGTGTGTGTGTGTGTGTGTGTGTGCACGTGTGTGTCTGTTTGTCTGTGTGTGTGTGCTTATGTGTGTTGTGTGCGTACGCATGTGTATGCTTATGTGTGTGTGTGCGTAAGTGTGTGTTGTGTGTGTGTG
>JAWQFJ010016870.1:30000-37500 GCA_034096865.1 Theodoxus fluviatilis | reverse complement strand
GTGCCTTTGTCTTTTATTTCTTTGCGTTTGTGTCTCTCTGAAAGTGCGCACGCGCGCACGCTTGTGTGTGTGTATGTGTGTGTGTGCGTGCGTGCGTGCGTGCGTGTGCGTGTGTGTTTGTGTGTGTGTGTTTGTGTGTGTGTGTGTGTGTGTCTGTCTAAGTCTGTCTGTCTGTCTGTCTGTCTGTCTGTCTGTCTGTCTGTCTGTCTGTCTGTCTGTCTGTCTGTCTGTCTGTCTGTCTGTCTGTCTGTCTGTCTGTCTGTCTGTCTGTCTGTCTGTCTGTCTGTCTGTGTTTGAGTTTGCATGTATATGCGTGTGAGCGCGTGGGGGGGGGGGGGGGGGGGTTGGGGGTGGGGGGTGGGGAGGTCGGTCGGTCTGCCTGCCTGCCTGCCTGCCTGTCTGCCTGCCTGTCTGTCTGTCTGTCTGTCTGTCTGTCTGTCTGTCTGTCAACCTGTACGGGTATTTCTCTCTCTCTCTCTCTCTCTCTCTCTCTCGCTATCTCTCTCTCTCTCGCTTCTCTCTCTCTCTCTCTCTCTCTCTCTCAATCTCTCTCTCTCTCTCTCTCATTCTCTCTCTCTTCCCTCTGTTCTTTCAGGAACAGGGAAGTCAAGAACAAAGGAAGCGTGAAAAAGGCATGGGGAGAGAAGGAAGAAAATGGACATTGGTCAGCCCTCAAGACGATGAGTAGGCACTTACCTTGCGAAGCCGGTGTCAAACTGAAATCAAAATGAAAAGTGTGCGGACTCCAAGGCGAGATGCGCTTCTGCAATAACAAAAGTTCGACGAGCAACAAATTGCGTGGATTTACTTTGATCAACTGGAAGGTATTTACCAAGTAGTGTGTAATAAAATTTTTCACGAAACCAATGTAACATCCGACGATACATTTTTATTCTTGTGTTGTCAATGATCATTGAATAAAGCAACAGATACGCTGAGGCAATATCAAAGAAAAATCATTCTAAGATGAGACTTTTATAATTTTTTCCAGCAAACACAAAATAAAGGTAAAAAAGGTTAAGGTGTGTTTTTTTTATAGCGACTGTACCTTTGTCTGGGTCTCAAACCGCTTTACACTTTTTACCCCCTGATCACTGGGCATCGTGATCGATCCTCACTGGTCCCTCACAACCAACATATAGTGACAGACATTTAAGACGCACACAGTCAGGTACCAGCACCAACTCCGCTCCCTGGAGAGTATTCTAACCCGATGCTGGCGCTTGGCCGCATACAAGGGTTAATCGCACTACATTTTGCCAACATTGCCCTCACAGGTACCCGGTTTTACTCCTGGGTGGGGAGAAGCAATGCGAGTTAAGCATCTTGCTCAAGGATGCAACTCTGGAAACTGCGCAGCTTCGAACGCCGTACCCACTGGCCGCAGGCGACCGTAGGTCCAGCGCGCTAACTACTCGGCAAGAAATAAAAGAATGCACATATACAATCAGCATGGTAAAAAAACTTCCTTATAATCTTTACAACAGAACAAGAAAATCGCCATTGATACATATTGAATGAAATTCCTGCAGGTTTTCTCCGGTAAGGTCTCTTTCTCCTCTGCCAGAACACCTCTCCATCCACACTTCCGTTCTTCAACCCTAACCTCTGACCTTTCGCTCTTCTTCCTGTCCATCACAGCACTAACTCCACGTCCATCCTCTTTCCCTCCTTCACATGTTCATACCTACCCCATATCTTCAAGCATCTCCCATCCCAAACAAATTAATATGATGGGAAGAAAAACTACACGTAAGGCTGAGTGTGCTAGTTTGACACCGGCCTGAAAGCGACCAAGTCAACACTGCAGTGCGGAAGTGGCCCAGTGGCTGAGTACACCCACACTAAAGTCTAGTTCCTTGCCTGAGGGCAAGGGTTGACCATGATGGACGTGGCAGTTTGAATAGCCAGAGGTGGTGACCTCAGCTTGTCCGTTGTCCACTCTGATTGCTGGGGGACAGCCTGGAGCAGGATTGACCTGTGTTCACACTTCCTAGTCCAGCTCTCTTGAGTGAAGGTCAGCCGGTCAGACGCTCTTCTGGAGGGAATAGAAGCACAAGACTTGGAGGACATTAATTTTTACGTTCTTGTCTACCTTGACAAGATCAGAACTGATCGAGTCCCTGACGCACTGAAGTTGCATCCAGGGTTTTTCTGATTCTGGAAGTGTTCGAGTTGCACTGTCGTCCTTGTGGTGAATCGTGTACTTGCGGTAATTTGATTTGTCCGTCGTTTTTCGGGGCATAGTACTTTTACTATGTGAAGAGAGAACTGAGATGGAAGAGATTAATTAGCTTTGCTACAGCCTCACATGTCTGTTGTTGTTTTTTTTTCTCCTGATTGTCTTTGACCTCTTTCCCTTATCTTCATCAACTACCCAGCTCTTTCTCCTTCTGTATGTAGCATTGCACTTCTTGCGGTCTCTCCTATTAATACATACGGCCTTTATTGTCCCTCCTCCTCCTCCTCCTCCTCCTCCTCCTCCTCCTCCTCCTCCTCCTCCTCCTCCTCCTCCTCCTCCTCCTCCTCCTCCTCCTCCTCCTCCTCCTCCTCCTCCTCCTCCTCCTCCTCCTCCTCCTCCTCCTCCCTCCTCCCTCCTCCTCCTCCTCCTTATCTTCTTCTTCTTCTTCTTCTTCTTCTTCTTCTTCTTCTTCTTCTTCCTCCCTCCCTTCCTCCTCCTCCTCCTCCTCCTCCTCCTCCTCCTCCCTCCTCCTCCTCCTCCTCCTCCTCCTCCTCCTCCTCCTCCTCCTCCTCCTCCTCCTCCTCCTCCTCCTTCCTCCTCCTCCTCCTCCTCCTCCTCCTCCTCCTCCTCCTCCTCCTCCCTCCTCCTCCTCCTCCTTCCTCCTCCTCCTCCTCCTCCTTCCTCCTCCTCCTCCTCCTCCTCCTCCTCCTCCTCCTCCTCCTCCTCCTCCTCCTCCTCCTCCTCCTCCTCCTCCTCCTCCTCCTCCTCCCTCTCCTCCTCCTCCTCCTGCTTTTCTTCCATTTCCTTTCCAGCTCCTTCTTTTTTCCGTCTTCCCCGCTTTCTCCACAGAGAGAAGTTCTCACAGACAGTCTGTATATTGAGCGTTCCGAGGAGAAGCCAAAGCACTTTCCCTGGGCTCGGGTGGACAGCTTGCTATCCGCTTTGTTAAACGTTTCCCCCTTGTGTTGACTCAGTACCCGCAAACCCCACCTCTCACACTATGCAGTGAGCCTGGCAGCCACGTGAATGATTTTCGCCCGAGCCCCCAACACACCGAGGTTGATGAAAAGGTCAGCAGGTATCTCTACAGTTGGGAGCATTCCAAGGTGGAGGGACATGTCGAAACAATTCGAGTGTCTTGTCTCCCTAACCACCACGCCAACCCCCGTCCCATATTTTGCCCTCTTCCCACCCTTCCTACCACTGTCTTTCAGACTAAAATCATAGTTATATTGTCCTGCCCATGAGAGAGATCACTATGTCGATATTTTTCTCGGGTTTCAAAGTCTAAGTTGCTTTCGCCTGGGTGAGATTCGCCATTTACGAATCGAGTAGCGAGACTCAATGGGTGTGTTCTCACCCCCAACCAAGCAATTGGTGCAAGGGAAAAACGAACAGACAAAATACCTATACTTTAATGGAGTTGCCACCATCCCATTTTAAGGCTGGTGTGTGCTTTTAGAATCATGGGAATCGACGATGGCAAAATAGCCCAATATGTGTGTGAGACATCTGCAAAGAGGTTTTGTGGTGTGCCATCTAGAACTCCTCTTACTATGCTGCACAGATACGTTAGGGTGTATCTCGTGTGTTTTCATGCGAGTCTGCACAATATACTGCTGTAGAATAATGAGAATGAACCAATCAAGATACACGGTGAAGTTTCATGTATATAGAATGCATCCGGAAAGCACTGAAAAGGGTTACAGCATGATGTGCAAGATGAGAAAAATATCGATAGAATACATATATATTTGAGGCGATATTTGGAGGGAAAACTTAGTAGACAGTGAAAGGAAACTAGATCCGTAACAGATAAGTAGAACAATGGAAAACAGTTGAACAGCAGTGACATATTTCGTTCGAATACACACACACACATACACACACAAACACACACACACACACACACACACACACACACACACACACACACAAATACACACAAACTCATTAAAAATACAACCACGCACAACACACACATGCACACACACACATTAAAAAACACACACACAAATACACACACACACACACACACACACACACACACCACACACACTCAAATACACACAAACACATAAAAAACACACACACACACACACACACACAAATACTCACACACAAACACACGCACGCACAAACAAACAAACGACAGGAGAGACTAATGGACAGAAACAGACATTTTTGGAACAAACCGAGGAACCCAGATTCTTACGATAAGAACTAACCAGTTCCATTCATTTTACATCCTTCTGCCCTTCAGCACGGCAATCATCGTCCTCATATCTGCTGACTACTCCCACACATCCTCCACCTACAGACTCGCTCAGAACGCAAAGCGGTGGCACTTGCAAGTCCTAATGGGGCTTGCTGTCCAAATTGCCACAATTTGCGTGGGCTGTGGCACTGTCATACAACCACTGCAGCATGACCCGCTATCGCGCTCTGCACCTCCATTCTCACCCCTATTTCCTCCACCCCCAACTCCCATCCCCATCCCATCCTTCGCTCCATCTCCACTCCGCCACGTGCACGTCCGCCTCAGTGGGAATTCTGTAAATCCTTGCTGGAACTTTCGAATGCAGGCATATGTGCCGAAGCAAGTTGATAGGAAGCATATGATTGGTTGATATGCTGCATCGCCTGTCTGAGAGAGAAGCTGATTATCTAAATATTACTTATTAGATGGAATTAGTTCGTGGTCAAATTTGGCAGAAAGATCCTTAAACACCTGTCTTTCCAATTTTCGTGATTATCTAACCATATTGTGCCTTTAAATTTGCGTGTGAATTGGGACAAACAGACCAGAGATGCCCGGAATTCAAAGTATTTCCATATATGTATTTCATTTACTTTACTTTATTAACAGTTTAAAACGGTTACACTTGAACACATCTCGCTCAACTTCCAGTGGCTGTCATTAAAGCATCTCTCTCTCTCTCTCTCTCTCTCTCTCTCTCTCTGTGTCTCTCTGTCTCTCTGTTCTCTGTATATGTCTGTGCGTCTGTGTGTGTGTGTGTGTGTGTGTGTGTGTGTGTGTGTGTGTGTGTGTGTGTGTGTGTCTGCCTGTCTGTGTGTTTGTGTGTCTGTCTGTGTGTCCGTCCGTCCGTCCGTCCGTCTGTCTGTGTGTCTGTGTGTCTGTGTGTCTGTCTGTGTGTCTGTCTGTTCGTCCGTCCGTCCGTCCGTCCGTCTGTCTGTTTGCATGAAAAGTTACGCAAAAATGGACGCTCTTCTAGTGAGATTTCGCCTCGGGTACATAGGAAATTTCCCCTGACCTAAGTCTTCGCAGAAAACTCACTGTCACCTGATCACAAGCCGCCCACCCACCCAGTGTGGAACAATGGAGCAGCTCCTTACGCTTGGGTGAGCAGCTACCTGGCCTTCACCAGGCATGCTGAACCCTCAAAGACAGGAGGCACGATTCCGTCACAGTGGGCGTCGTTCAAGGACTGCCCCCTCATCCGGAACGATGCTTGTGCAGGCGTGTGTGCCGGTGAAGAGTTCCCTGGCCCTATGACGTAGGAGTGTAAACAGCAGCCCTACACTGACCGGCGCCCGTGATCTTTGTGCTGTGACCCATGTGGAATGTGTGGGTGCATGGGGTCAGAGACTTCCCACAGGCGGGGTCGTGGTTGATGGTTGGCAGGCCTTTCCTGGGTGGCCAGACAGCTCCGCACAGCTGCGTGGAACTAGTGTTGCTTTGCATTTGCCAACGTGTCCTTGCACAGTCCCGAAAGAACAAACTCAGTCTCGCTTGACCGACTTTGCATCCAAGTTAAAAAGGAATTTAGTAGCGAAAACAGGTGTCAGGCATTTGTTGCAAACTGTTGACGTTGTTTTCAAGTTGTGGGTGAACCGTCTAGAGTCGAATGATATCGCATCACTTGCGTCAGCCAAGTGTGACGATGTTCCGCTGTTTCATAGATGTTATTGTTATCAGTCTTTTCAGTAATTCACTCATTCATTCATTCATTCATTCACTCACTCATTCATTCATTCATCCATTCATTCATTCATCCATCCATTCATTTATCCATCCATCCATCCACCCATTCATTTATCCATCCATCCATCCACCCATTCATTTATCCATCCATCCATCCATCCATCCATTCATTTATCCATCCATCCATCCATCCATCCATTTATTCATTCGTTCCTTTATCATCCATCCATCCATCTATCCATCCATCCATCCATTCATTCATTCATTCATTCATTCATTCATTCATTCATTCATTCATTCATTCATTCATTCATTCATTCCAAACGACAGCCATTTCTCATCCCGTGTGCACTTTCAGCCCAATGCGCAATTAGTATCATGACATGTTTGACCGTTGACTTTGTAAATATATGTGACCCAACAACATGGAGTGAATCGCATTGTCTCAAGCGAAATGGTGCTGCAGCCCGTTTGAGCGGTTTGGGGGTCGGGTTGTCGATGTTGAGATCTTTGTAGATAACTGACCTGTGGCCATTCATTTTAATCAGTACCTAAATATTTCAGTCGATATGCAGCTTATAAATTAGTTTTAAAACGCAATTCGATTAGAGCAATATATGCTGAAAATTTGAATTTAGAAAACAAATCTTTATTTGACTGATCTCTCGACCATTTTTTCTCCAAAACGTTGATACTGTTGCGCTTGTCTCTTCGCAATGTCCTGTTGTACGGGGGTTCTCCTAGCTTGCGCCGGGAAGTCGAAGTTCTTCAACGCTGGTGGTCGTTTTCGATAAAACTTTATTCATGCACTGGTCGATACACAGCGGTGACAATCAGTAGACAGTGTTGTCGTAACAACTTTATTCGCAATGCCACCGAGGACTCACTCTTTACAAAGGAGGACTCGTTTATCTTCTAGTTAAGCTCTCACCTTAACTCTGTCATGTGTGCTGCTCTTGCCTGTCGCTTTGTCGCGCTTATATACCCTTACTCAGATTATAGAACCTACCAGAATAGAGTACGATCTACTCGGTGGCTATTAAGCTTCACGAATGACGTCAGGTGTCACAGCCGAGACAAATTTAGCCCCTCTCCACAGCGTCGCCAGGCAACAGCACGGGAGGAGAGGCTGATGTAAACAACCCGATTGCACTACCATGTTCCTGTTTGTTCTAGAACCTTCACAACAATACCAATCATGCAAGATTCAATTGCATAATACTATGCAGAAGACCATCCGACTCAAAAACGGTTCACAATTTTAAAGAGCAAGTACGATTACTTTTGAAAATGTTACTTAATTCAAAACTGACGGAAATCCAGATGCGACTTATTTCGTGATGCGGAGTGGATCATGCGGAGTGGATCATGC
>JAWQFJ010016870.1:5000-20000 GCA_034096865.1 Theodoxus fluviatilis | reverse complement strand
CGTTTGAAGAAGCCAACCAGGAACAATAGGAAGTAAAGATGAGTGAATGAATGATATACTGAAAAAACGAATGAATGAATGGATAAATGAAGGAAGGAACGGACGAACGAGTAAACGAACGAATAAATAAATGAGTGGATAAAAGGCTTAATTGTCCGTATTGTTTTACCCTGCGTTAAACCAGGGATTTCTACACCGTCAAGCAACCCCTCTGGTCATTTTGTTTTGAATGAGTGAATGGATGTTTAGATGAATGAGTGAATGAATGTGTGAATGGATGCTTAGATGAATGAGTGAATGGATGTTTAGACGAATGAGTGAATGGATGTTTAGATGAATGAGTGAATGAATGTGTGAATGAACGTGTGAATGGATGTTTAGATGAATGAGTGAATGAATGTGTGAATGGATGCTTAGATGAATGAGTGAATGGATGTTTAGATGAATGAGTGAATGAATGTGTGAATGAATGAGTGAATGGATGTTTAGATGAATGAGTGAATGGATGTTTAGATGAATGAGTGAATGGATGTTTAGATGAATGAGTGAATGAATGTGTGAATGGATGAGTGAATGGATGCTTAGATGAATGAGTGAATGGATGTTTAGATGAATGAGTGAATGAATGTGTGAATGGATGAGTGAATGGATGCTTAGATGAATGAGTGAATGGATGTTTAGATGAATGAGTGAATGTATGTTTAGATGAATGAGTGAATGGATGTTTAGATGAATGAGTGAATGGATGTTTAGATGAATGAGTGAATGGGTGTTTAGATGAATGAGTGAATGAATGTGTGAATGAATGAATGAGTGCTAGAACGAACAAAAAAATCAAAGAGAAAACGAAAGAGCTGAGAGTTGTGTCGTTCTTTTCTACGGCAGCGCTTGAATCCGGAAGTGACGAAAGATTGAATGCGCCATATAAGTGGACATCATCATCATCATCATCATCATCATCATCATCATCATCATCCACTGTGTCTCCTGTCAAATGTGAGTAATTCGAGGACACGACACATTTCGTCAGCCTGCCTCGTCCTCGAGGTAGCCAGAGGATGACGTCACGACGCTACACCTGCTGCATCATACCCACAGGTGATGCCACAGTTCCAAGTTGTTGCCAAAGCAACCTCCTGTGACGCCCTGGGTGGACGGCACCCACGTGACAGGCGTTGGCAGTGTGAATTGCGTGTGTGCCGGTGCGGGGCGGAGGGGTGGGGTGGAGGGAGGGACGACAGGGATAGAGAGGGGAGAGGAGTGACTTCGTGTGTGAGGAGGGAGTTGGGGAGTGTGTGTATGCACGCGAGTAAGTATGAGTGCGTAGGTCTGTGTACGCGGGGATGTGAGAGAGTGAGAGAGAAAAGGAGAGAGAGAGAGAGAGAGAGAGAGAGAGAGAGAAGGGAGAGGGGTAGGGGGTGGGGGGAGAAAGAGAGAGAAAGAGAAAGATAGAGAGAGAGAGAAGGGGGGGGGAGAAAGAGAGAGAAAGAGAAAGATAGAGAGAAAGAGAAAGAGAGGGGGGTGGGGGTGGGGGTAAAAAAGACTGAGCGCTAAGACAGAGACGGCTGCATACGGATCTAATGTCGACTGTCTGTGATGCACATACAAGGGGGCGGGGTGGAGGGGGGGAGAGAGAGATTTGTTTTGATCGTCAAGCGTGACGCGAGTTCCACTGTCCAGCGATGCACCTGTGTCACACCACAAATCACGTCGTCTCCCACCAGGGGGCAGGGTAAGTCGTCCCCCACCAGGGGGCAGGGAAAGTCGTCTCCCACCAGGGGGCAGGGTAAGTAGTCTCCCACCAGGGGGCAGGAGAAGTCGTCTCCCACTAGTCTCCCACCAGGGGGCAGGATAAGTCGTCTCCCACCAGGGGGCAGGGTAAGTCGTCTCCCACCAGGGGGCAGGGCAAGTCGTCTCTCACCAGGGGGCAGGGTAAGTCGTTTCCCACCAGGGGGCAGGGTAAGTCGTCTCCCACCAGGGGGCAGGATAAGTCGTCTCTCACCAGGGGGCAGGATAAGTCGTCTCCCACCAGGGGGCAGGGTAAGTCGTCTCCCACCAGGGGGCAGGGTAAGTCGTCTCCCACCAGGGGGCAGGGTAAGTCGTCTCCCACCAGGGGGCAGGGTAAGTCGTCTCCCACCAGGGGGCAGGGTAAGTCGTCTCTCACCAGGGGGCAGGGTAAGTCGTCCCAAAATGTGGGGCAGGTCTAGTTTGAGGACAGCTGTACTTAAAAAACAACAACACAAGGGAAAAGAAAACCAGTTTCTTCATCATCATCATCATCATCATCATCATCATCATCATCATCATCATCATCATCATCATCATCATCATCATCATCATCATCATCATCATCATCATCATCATCATCATCATCATCATCATCATCATCATCATCATCATCAATTTTCCGGGGGTGGGGTGGGTGGGTGGTTGGGTCAGAGGTGGGGAGCCAAGGAGGAAGGTTTGGGGGACTGAGGGAGTGAATAAAGGACAGTGAGTCTTGAGTACTTAGTTGTGTGAATTTTTGCCCTTTCCCAAAATCGAAAAGAAAGTACTTGAAGCATGGTGTGCGCACTAAAGTACAAGTGTACTAGCCTAGGAAGATTCCAACCACACCTGATATTTAATCCCTCATTGCCTATGCAGGCACCGCGGGATGTGTCATGCTCAACCCAATCTTAATGGAAGCTTTCTTGGAAATCGTGGAACATCCTCTCTCCGTCCCCCCCCCCCCTGCTCCCCTCTGCTCCCCCCCCCCTTATTTTGCCCCCTCCCCCCTCCGCCTTTGTCCCCCCCCCCCCGTTTCCCTCCTCTTTACTTCCTCTCAGTTCAGCCAAGCACACTGTCACCGCCACCTCTACCTTCGCTCCTCTTCCCCTCCTCTTTTTTTAAACCTGCGGCAAACACGCCTGCCCGATAAACTCCACCAATCCAGTGCTTTCCCTCGCTCAAAGCCCCACGCAAAGGGCCTCCCACGGCCAAGCAGTTTCGGCACATCTGAATTTGATTTTCTAAACTATCCAAAATCAGGAGAGCTTTCACCTCTCGAGGGAAGAGATTTCCATGTACAAGATCCACATATGCATGCTTCATCATCAAATGTAGAACAGGTTACTCCTTATTAATTCTTTTTATTATAATACATTTTGTGCGGAAATTGGTGCACACATGCATAGGCACCCAGTCCCCCTCCCCCGCCCCGCCCCCCGTCCCCCCCCTCCCCCGCCCCCTCTTCCCCTCCCCCCCCCAACCCCCCCCTCGTCTCCCCCCCCCCCTTCCTCCTTTTTAAAAATTGAAATAATTATCTTTTAACCCTCCAAAAGCATTTTGCTCCTCTGACCTTCCTAGATGGTAGTGGCTGAAATGGTAGTGGTGGTGGTGGTAGTGGTAGTGGTAGTGATAGTAGTGGTTGTGGTAGTGATGGTAGTGGTGGTGATGGTAGTGGTAGTGGTGGTGATGGTAGGGGTAGTGGTGGTGATGGTAGTGGTAGTGGTTGTGATGGTAGTGATAGTGGTGGTGATGGTAGTCGTAGTGATAGTGATGGTAGTGGTAGTGGTGGTGATGGTAGTGGTAGTGGTGGTGATGGTAGTGGTAGTGGTAGTGATGGTAGTGGTAGTGGTGGTGATGGTAGTGGTAGTGGTGGTGATGGTAGTGGTAGTGGTGGTGATGGTAGTGGTAGTGATGGTAGTGGTAGTGGTGGTGATGGTAGTGGTAGTGGTAGTGATGGTGGTGGTAGTGGTGGTGATGGTAGTGGTGGTGGTGGTGATGGTAGTGGTAGTGATGGTAGTGGTAGTGGTGGTGATGGTAGTGGTAGTGGTGGTGATGGTAGTGGTAGTGGTGGTGATGGTAGTGGTAGTGGTGGTAGTGGTGGTAATGGTAGTGGTAGTGGTGGTGGTGGTAGTGGTAGTGGTGGTAGTGGTAGTGGTGGTGATGGTATTGGTAGTGGTGGTGATGGTAGTGGTAGTGGTGGTGATGGTAGTGGTAGTGGTGGCGATGGTAGTGGTAGTGGTGGCGATGGTAGTGGTGGGGATGGTAGTAGTGATGATGATAGTGGTAGTGGTGGTGATGGTAGTGATGGTGATGGTAGTGGTAGTGGTGGTGATGGTAATGGTAGTGGTAGTGATGGTAGTGGCAGTGGTGGTGATGGTAGTGGTAGTGATGGTGCTGGTAGTGGTGGTGATGGTGAGGGTGATCGTGGTGATGGTGAAAGGAGTAAAGTGGATAGTAGCAGTGGTTGTGGCAATTTCAGTGGTGGAGGTGGCTGTTCTGGAGCTGATGGTGATCGTAGTGGTGGTGATAGTCGTGGTAAAGGTGATGATAGCGTGGGTAATGGTAGTGGTGGTGATGTTGGTCGTTGTGGTGGTGATAGTAGTGGTAAAGGTGATGATGTTGTTGGTAATGGTAGTGGTGATGATGTTGGTCGTTGTGGTGGTGATAATCGTGGTAAAGGTGATGATAGTGTGGGTAATGATAGTGGTGGTGATGTTGGTCGTTGTGGTGGTGATAGTCGTGGTAAAGGTGATGATAGTGTGGGTAATGATAGTGGTGGTGATGTTGGTCGTTGTGGTGGTGATAGTAGTGGTAAAGGTGATGATAGTGTGGGTAATGATAGTGGTGGTGATGTTGGTCGTTGTGGTGGTGATAGTCGTGATAAAGGTGATGATAGTGTGGGTAATAGCAATGGTGGCGGTTGTGGAGCTGATGGTGATCGCAATGGTGGTGATAGCAGTGGTGGTGGCAATGGTTGTGGTAGTGATGTTGTGGTGGTAGTGGCGATAGTGGGTAGTGTCAGTGGTTGTGGTGATATTAGTGGTGGTGGTGGTAATGATGGTTGTGGCGATGGTGGTGGAAGTAGTGGTGGCGATATTAGTGGTGGTGGTAATGACGGTGGTGGTGATGGTGATGGTGGTGGTAATGGTGGTAGTGGTGGTAGTGTTAGTGAGGGTGCTAGTGGTAGTGGCGGTGGAATGGCAGTGGATGTGGAAGTAGTGGCGGTAACAGTGGTAGTGGTGGTAGTGTTGGTGGTAGTGGCGGTGGAATGGCAGTGGATGTGGAAGTAGTGGCGGTAACAGTGGTAGTAGTAGTAGGGTTAGTGATAATGCTAGTGGTAGTGACGGTGGAATAGCAGTGGAAGCGGAAGTAGTGGCGGTAACAGTGATAGTGGTGGTAGTGTTAGTGATAATGCTAGTGGTAGTGGAGGTGGAATGGTAGTGATGGTGGTAGTAGTGGCGGTAACGGTTGCGACAGTGGTGGTGGTAATGACGGTGGCGGTGATGTTGATGGTGATGGTAGTGGTGGTAGTGTTAGTGATAATGCTAATGGTAGTGGCGGTGGAATGGTAGTGATGGTGGTAGTAGTGGCGGTAGAGGTGGTGGTCATGCTGGCGGCGGAAGTGGTGGCGGCGGTGGTGGCAGCTCCCAGTAGACAATGAAGGCACTACGGTTTTGTCTTGGGGTTGTGCGTGTGTGGCGATAGAGAATCCGGTACACAAGCCATACTTACAGGGGATCGAAAGCCACGTGATTTCCGCTGCACGGGGTTCTTCGCCAGCACCCCTTTAGCTCTCTTTGGCACGCCTCGAAGTTGGCCAGTGTTGTCTTCATGACGTCACTACATCCGGGTCTGTCTCTCGCACGAAGTTCCGGTTCCTCTGGGGATGCGTCAGAGCGTCCCCTAGGGGTTCTTGGTGCCTAATGTGCCGCTCCCTGGTCTCTCTACCCTGGTGGAAAATCTCGTGCCGCAGCTGGCATTGGCATTGGTATAATTCTGAATGGAGTATCATTGGCTGCACAGAATGAACGTAACAGAACTTCTGCACCCACAAATGCCCATCGCGCAACTTTCTGAGGATCTGTCCTGAGCGGTTAGATTGAAAATTACCCCGCAGTGTGCCTCAGTACGAAAGTTGAGAGTCTTGTTATAGTTTTTCTCCATATACTCTCTGCGGTGTTGCAAATTCCTGCAACACATCTCTGTAAAAAGGTCGAGCAATGTGGTGTGTGTGTGTGTGTGTGTGTGTGTGTGTGTGTGTGAGTGTGCGTGCGTGTGTGCGTACGCGTGTGTGTAGTTGTGTGTGTATGTGTGTGTGAGTGTGTGGTGTATGTGTGTGTGTATGTGTGTGGTGTATGTATGTAATGAAGAGAGAGAGAGAGAGAGAGAGAGAGCGAGAGATACAGAGAGAGAGAGCGAGAGAGACAGAAAGAGAGAGACAGAGACAGAGAGACAGAGAGACAGAGACAGAGAGACAGAACTAGAGACAGACAGAGAGAGACAGAGAGAGAGAGAGACAGACAGACAGAGACAGAGAGACATAGATAGAGAGACAGAGAGACAGAGACTGAGACAGACAGAGAGAGAGAAAGAGAGAGAGAGACAGAGAGAAAGAGACACAAAGAGACAGAGACACAGAGAGAGACACAGAGAGACAGAGACAGAGAGAGACAGAGAGAGAGACACAGAGAGAGACACAGAGAGAGACAGACAGAGACAGACAGAGACAAACAGAGAGAGACACAGAGAGAGACAGAGGGAGACACAGAGAGAGACAGAGAGAGAGACACAGAGAGACAGAGAGAGACACAGGGAGACAAAGAGAGAGACAGAGAGAGACGCAGAGAGAGAAAGAGAGACAGACAGACAGAGATAGAGAGAGAGAGAGACTGACAGAGACACAGAGAGATAGAGACAGAGAGAGAGAGAGAGACAGAGACAGAGAGAGAGAGAGAGACAGAGACAGAGTGAGAGAGAGAGAGAGACAGAGACAGAGACAGAGAGAGACACAGGGAGACAAAGAGAGAGACAGAGAGAGACGCAGAGAGAGAAAGAGAGACAGACAGAGATACTTAGAGAGAGAGAGAGAGACTGACAGAGACACAGAGAGATAGAGACACAGAGAGAGAGAAAGAGAGAGAGACAGAGACAGAGACACAGAGAGAGAGAGAGTGAGAGAGAGAGTGAGAGAGAGAGAGAGAGAGAGGTGGAGCGTTTGTGCGTACGTGCGTGGGTGGGTGGGTATACGTGTGTGAATAAACATGTCAACTTAACCAACGCATGTTATCCTAAAGCATGCACGTACACAAGATCAAGCACAGAGAAACGTCAGTATTTGCATAATGTAGTCAGCCGTGAAGCAAAACCGAGCCTTGGAGTGCAGCTGACCTGACCTTTTGTTGTTGTTGCAAGGTGGGTCGACGCCCAAACAATGTTAAAAAAGTCTGCTGTTTTCGATTGCTCAGTGAAGAGAAAGGGTCGACATGGACCATCCACCACGCTCCCGTTCTCGCCGCGCATTGCTATCGAAACAGCAAAGGAGATCTGCTGCTCTCTAGCTACAACGAGGCCAACAGCACAAAGCTGATTTCTGAGTTTCCCTCTGACGACAGTGCCACTCCTTGCTGCGTCTGCCGTATTCTTTCCCCCGGTGCAGAGAGGTCAGAGAAGACCTCGTGCGCTCATTCAAGCCAATGATTTGCTTCGGATGCATTCCATGAAGAACAAAGCACGTTGCAAGAGACGCAGTGTTCTGGCATGAGAGTTACAGCCAAATCTACTTTGACGTTCAGAGCGTGGCGGCTACCTCTGGCCAAAGACATACTTTTCTGCAGTAATGATGAATGTTTTCCCCGAGACCCACGCTTGTTATCGAGACAAGCACAACACCAAAGCGACAGATACACTGAATCTGCTTTCCTCCTGAACTATGATCGCTATAGACCCATCCACACGGCCCACGCGGTCGCTGGGCTTAGCCAATCGCTGGCGCGGAACTAGTCTATTTTTAGCGCAGACTTCTCTGGCTCACACTGGTATCGCAAATACGGCACTGTCTGGAACCAGCGTCTCTTTGACTCCATCACACGTTTTCGCTTCGGTTCTAGCCTATCGCACAACCACAACAAAATGGTTGTTCACTGCCAGTGGGGCACATGCTCTGGTGATCAACGATATCCCGATAAAATAGTAGGAGGCAAATTGCATCAATTTCCCTCTGTAAAAAGCAGAAGAACCGTATGCAATGGCGTGGATCAAGGCGTGCTGCCGGCCACACGATCAGCTAAATCTCAACCGGCTTAATAAAAACAAAGGAGTCTGCGCGGGGGTGAGTCTCAGATCTGCATTTGAAATTGAACATTACTGTTGTTTAACATACGTTTATTCATTTCTATCTTCAGGAAGCAAATTTTGGGAGGGAGCGTGAGGGTTGAGTGAGGATAGACGTACAGTAACGCTTCCTTGCGAGGATGATGCTTATGTACCTTACCATCTCATTACACAGCTTGTCTGTCGTGATGGTAGTTCTGAGATTTTGGGTAGAGCACGGTTATACAAAGCTCCAGGATTAGAACAGAATATATCCCATCCAACGTAAGCGAAGAGCAAAGGTTCACCCCTGTCTCGATCAAGTCTTCGAATCGAGCGTGGTTGGTAAATTTCTTTCTCATCAATGCAACTTCCCGAGCTGTCACCTCCACCGTTGAATCCTCTTGCTCATAGATCTTAATTTCGTCGAAATAACATGAGTAGTATTTATTCATACCCCTGTCTATCACAGTCTGAGAAATCTTCTCACTGTCTGGCAAAAATTAGAACAGATTATATCCCATCCAACGTAAGCAAAAAGCAAAGGTTCACCCCTGTCTCGATCAAGTCTTCGAATCGAGCGTGGTTGGTAAATTTCTTTCTCAACAATGCAACTTCCCGAGCTGTCACCTCCACCGTTGAATCCTCTTGCTCGTAGATCTTAATTTCGTCTAAATAACATGAGTAGTATTTATTCATATCCCTGTCTATCACAGTCGGATATCACAGTCGAATCGAGCGTGGTTGGTAAATTTCTTTCTCATCAATGCAACTTCCCGAGCTGTCACCCCCACCGTTGAATCCTCTTGCTCATAGATCTTAATTTCGTCGAAATAACATGAGTAGTATTTATTCATACCCCTGTCTATCACAGTCTGAGAAATCTTCTCACTGTCTGGCAAAAATGAGACACAAATGCTGTCCGGAATACAACGCAACGAGTCAGTCGGCGTTCGCGTGGAAGCCATTTTGCCGCCTGCATGTGATACCACGCGAGCTACAACGAGAAAGGGGCGTGGCTGTGGACGGGTAAATATACCACTGTAACCCGACTAATGGTCACGACATACGTGGTCACACCGCTGTTCTGAATACACAGCCGCCACTCTACAGGAGAAAGAAAAAAAGTTTCATGTTCGCAGGTGGAGATCGAAACCGTGACCTCGAGTTCAGCGTCTGAGTGTTCTTTCCTATGCTGAATGTTACTATAACAACGTCTGATGTGAGACGCACAGTGTTCCTCAAAGCAGAAGCGTCAGGTTCAGTCACGATGCTGTGAACTTCCGTTGACGCACATGGAAGGAGATGGAGAGACTGTACGTAGTTCAGAGGCCACAGTGCGAATACGGACTGTTCACACTTTTTCGCGCTTGCTCTGCTCACGATACATCAGCCAATCGAATTAGGCGTTGTGGAAGAGATACGCTCGTATGTGAGTAGATCTATCAAACTGAATGGGTCTGATATTTCAGTCGAGATAAGTTGGATTTGCAACTGTGGATTGAGCAGTTTTTTTTTAATTTTTACTCGATTCAGAAAACTAAACTATAACTGCAACGTACTTTGTGAGTGTCCGGTTTAAAAGTTACCAATGTATAGAAAGACCATAATTATCTTTTTGTGCAAAGAAACTGCGTCTACTTGCATAAAGCCCCACCTCGTCAACATCCGCCTTCTGCCTTACTTGCAAATGACTGCATAACGTCTTACCCCGTCAACATCCGTCTTCTGCCTTGCTTGCAAATGACTGCATAACGTCTCACCCCGTCAACATCCGTCTTCTGCCTTGCTTGCAAATGACTGCATAACGCTTCACCCCGTCAACATCCGTCTTCTGCCTTGCTTGCAAATGACTGCATAACGTCTTACCCCGTCAACATCCGCCTTCTGCCTTACTTGCAAATGACTGCATAACGTCTTACCCCGTCAACATCCGTCTTCTGCCTTGCTTGCAAATGACTGCATAACGCTTCACCCCGTCAACATCCGTCTTCTGCCTTGCTTGCAAATGACTGCATAACGCTTCACCCCGTCAACATCCGTCTTCTGCCTTGCTTGCAAATGACTGCATAACGTCTTACCCCGTCATTATCCGTCTTCTGTGTTGCTTGCAAATGACTGCATTATGTCTCATCCCATCATTATCCGTCTTCTGCCTTGCTTGCAAATGACTGCATAACACCTAACTCCGTCATTATCCGTCTTCTGCCTTGCTTGCAAATGACTGCATAACGTCTCATCCCGTCAACATCCGTCTTCTGTCTTGCTTGCAAGTGACTGCATAACGTCTCATCCCGTGAACATCCGTCTTCTGCCTTGCTTGCAAATGACTGCATAACGCCTCACCCGTCTTCTGCCTTGCTTGCAAATGACTGCATAACGTCCCATCCCGTCATTATCCGTCTTCTGCCTTGCTTGCAAATGACTGCATAACGCCTCACCAGTCTTCTGCCTTGCTTGCAAATGACTGCATAACGTCCCATCCAGTCATTATCCGTCTTCTGCCTTGCTTGCAAATGAATCCGCGTTTTGAGTGAGGGTCACTAAGGAGAAACTCCCATCTAGACGTGCGAGACGTTTTCATAGTATGTTCCTTAGAGCTACAAGCTAATGATATTACGCGTTCTCTGTAAACGTTGGTTGCTAACAGTAGCAACTGTACAGTTAAGAAGCCGTTTTCAAAATACACATCTGTAAATGCCCATTTTCAGTATACAAGTATTTCAGCAGGCATAAAGCGTCAACTACTGCGCATAACGTGATGATTTCAGCGCCACTTTGAAAGGAATTCGTTGCACTTTATGGTGACACGCTGGTCTGAATATCGCCAAAGGTAACTTTTTTTTTTACAGGACTGGCAACCCTAAACCTCGCAAACCTTCGTCAACGTTGTCTCTTCTGGACGCCAGCTCGGCCCTGACTGAACAGTACACTCGCCGTTTTAGGAATATTTTTCAAACTCGAAAATGCAGGAGATCATGAGGAGAACTGACTGTTTTAGACATGTGTCACTGGTGACTGGACGCTCCATGCATTCCCAGCCATCTACAACGAGAACATAGCAGGTCTGCGACATGTGTCCATCTACACCCATAGGTAATGCCTGGCTCCAAACGGTGATTCTCCACCGTTCATGTGAGAGCGATTCTCCACCGTTCATGTAAAAGTGATTCTCCACCGTTCATGTGAGAGTGATTCTCCACCGTTCATGTGAGAGTGATTCTCCACCGTTCATGTGAGAGTGATTCTCCACCATTCATGTGAGAGTGATTCTCCACCATTCATGTGAGAGTGATTCTCCACCGTTCATGTGAGAGTGATTCTCCACCATTCATGTGAGAGTGATTCTCAACCATTCATGTGAAAGTGATTCTTCACCGTTCATGTGAGAGTGATTCTCCACCATTCATGTGAGAGTGATTCTCCACCGTTCATGTGAGAGTGATTCTCCACCATTCATGTGAGAGTGATTCTCCACCATTCATGTGAGAGTGATTCTCCACCGTTCATGTGAGAGTGATTCTCCACCATTCATGTGAGAATGATTCTCCACCGTTCATGTGAGAGTGATTCTCCACCATTCATGTGAGAGTGATTCTCCACCGTTCATGTGAGAGTGATTCTCCACCATTCATGTGAGAGTGATTCTCCACCATTCATGTGAGAGTGATTCTCCACCGTTCATATGAGAGTGATTCTCCACCATTCATGTGAGAGTGATTCTTCACCGTTAATGTGAGAGTGATTCTCCACCGTTCATGTGAGAGTGATTCTCCACCGTTCATGTGAGAATGATTCTCCACCGTTCATGTGAGAGTGATTCTCCACCGTTCATGTGAGAGTGATTCTCCACCGTTCATGTGAGAGTGATTCTCCACCATTCATGTGAGAGTGATTCTCCACCGTTCATATAAAACAATTCTCCACCGTTCATGTGAGAGTGATTCTCCACCGTTCATGTAAAACAATTCTCCACCGTTCATGTGAGAGTGATTCTCCACCATTTATGTAAAACAATTCTCCGCCGTTCATGTGAGAGTGATTCTCCACCGTTCATGTGAGAGTGATTCTCCACCATTCATGTGAGAATGATTCTCCACCGTTCATGTGAGAGTGACTCTCCACCATTCATGTGAGAATGATTCTCCACCATTCACGTGAGAATGATTCTCCACCATTCATGTGAGAGTGATTCTCCACCGTTCATGTGAAAGTGATTCTCCACCGTTCATGTAAAACAATTCTCCACCGTTCATGTGAGAGTGATTCTCCACCGTTCATGTGAGAATGATTCTCCACTGTTCATGTGAGAGTGATTCTCCACCGTTCATGTGAGAGTGATTCTCCACCATTCATGTGAGAGTGATTCTCCACCATTCATGTGAGAATTATTCTCCACCGTTCATGTGAGAATGATTCTCCACCGTCCATGTGAGAGTGATTCTTCACCGTTCATGTGAAAGTGATTCTCCACCGTTCATGTAAAACAATTTTCCACCGTTAATGTGAGAGTGATTCTCCACCGTTCATGTGAGAGTGATTCTCCACCGTTCATGTGAGAATGATTCTCCACCGTTCATGTGAGAATGATTCTCCACCGCTCATGTGAGAGTGATTCTCCACCGTTCATGTGAGAATGATTCTCCACCGTTCATGTGAGAATGATTCTCCACCGTTAATGTGAGAATGATTCTCCACCGTTCATGTGAGAATGATTCTCCACCGTTCATGTGAGAGTGATTCTCCACCGTTCATGTGAGAATGATTCTCCACCGTTAATGTGAGAGTGATTCTCCACCGTTCATGTGAGAGTGATTCTCCACCGTTCATGTGAGAATGATTCTCCACCGTTCATGTGAGAATGATTCTCCACCGTTCATGTGAGAGTGACTCTCCACCGTCCATGTGAGATTGATTCTCCACCGTTCATGTGAGAATGATTCTCCACCGTTCATGTGAGAGTGACTCTCCACCGTCCATGTGAGAGTGATTCTCCACCATTCATGTGAGAGTGATTCTCCATCGTCCATGTGAGAATGACTCTCCACCGGATTCTCCACTGTTCATGTGAGAGTAACTCTCCACCGGATTCTCCACCGTTCATGTGAGAGTGATTCTGCACCGCTCATGGAAAGACGACAGGAGTTAAAGCGCTTTCACTTCTTGTGACACACACCACTTGGGTCTGCAGCCCGTGGCACTGCAGTGCTCGATGCTTGCATGTTTGGGATGGCTGCAAAACAACCGCGACAAGTTTTCATCAAGATGCAGTGCGAACGCAAACCTGCGGGGGCCCTGAAGAGGTATACGACACTGCTTAAGGAAATCAGGGCTTTAAACCTTGTGTCAGGCTTCACGCTGTAGAGGATTTGCTATTGGGAAGAGAAAGGAAAGAAGGACGATAGGAAGGAAGGAAGAAAAAAACTGAGAGAAAGCCGGAGAGAAGGCCGAACGGACGGACGGACGGACGGGCGGGCGGGCAGACGGACGGACAGCCAGCCACAGACAAAAATAATCCCCAACTTGCCTCTTGAAAATGTTCTCTTATAATACATTAAATGATCTTACCTTTCAAATATCTTTAAAACCTAAGAAACAAGTTGTCATTTGCAATAAGGAGCGTGAATTGTCTTCATTTTCCATTGAAGCAGGTTGGACCATACCCTACCTCTGGCTTGGACATCTCTTACGGGATTGCTGAATTTTGTAGTTTTGGGATCATTAGGTTCATTTACTTACAGTTCAATATTTTTAATACGAAATGTTGCCCTCTCGAAGATAGAACCAGCATCAAGAACTTCGTTGACTTTCAGACTGTATGTATTACGCGTACTTTATATTTTCATTCCAGAAAGAACGACGAGAGAACGTGAGTTGTGCCTGTGCCAACAATGACCTCCTTCTTTCAACACTTGTCACCGTCATTTTTAATCTTCGAAGGTCACCGCGGGGTCACAATCTCTTTGTGAGGCAGGCCAATAAAGGAAAGGGTAGGGTGTGTGTGTGTGTTTAAAGGTATGGGGAGGGGGAGAGAGAAAGGGTGGAGATCGGGGCATGCCTCTAAACCTCTTCATTATTCCTCCCATTTATACTTCGTAGAGTCCATTTATTGGCCGCCTCCTTCATCCTTTGAGCACGACAGATCTATGATAAATCTAGCGGGATTGAAGGCTTCCCCCGTTCACATGAGGGCTTGCTGTTCCGGACAAGGACAGAGCCTTGTCGCAGAAGAAATATTTGCTTCCTAAAGGCCCGGTCTCAGTGGCCGATGGACACAAAACGTATGCAAAAAGGACACAGCGGACGAGCAAAATTTCGGGGGTAGCTCCATCCGGTTTCATCCGCTCCAAAGATGGACAAAATTGCCGAACATTTGCGAAAACAGAACGGAAAATAACGGAAGTGTGTAGTATGTGGCGGGGATGCTAAACGGATGTTCATAGGATGCCTAGAGGATGAAAGTGGATGACAGCTCCGAAGGGGTAACCGGGGATAATGGCGAAGCAGACGCATAGCGGAAAGAGCGGATGCATAGCGGATAAAGCGGATGCATCACGTACGCCTAACGGAAACAAAGGGGATGCCGCGCGGATGAATATCAGATACAAACCGTTCACTGCGCATGCGTATGAATTGCGTCAGCTCCGTGGTTATAAAAGAATGCAACACGCACGCAGTCAGCATACAGCGGAAAGACGTGCTGGCGGCTACATCGATATATTTTATCAAAACCATGGTGCGTCAGTCAGGCAAGAAACAGAAGTCCCTGCCTACTCGTTCAAGCCCCGGCAAGGTGAAAAAGGCCAGAACCAGAACCCCACCCCCAGATACTGACTCTGATGGTGAAGCTGCTGCTGCTGTGGTGGACCAGCCCCAAAGCCTTCAAGTCCCTCAAAATCCTGCTGCTGAAGGTCCTTTTGT